>RJWJ010011414.1:0-44419 GCA_004363605.1 Indri indri
TTATATCATGAGTCATACTACTTTTATATAACCAAATTCTTTTTTCCCAGAATAATAAGTAATGATATATGTGAGATTATTCCAAAACCTGTTAAAATAAAAATGTATGCTTTTGGATGGACAAAAATTAGAATAAACATTGGTAAAAAATTGGGTCTTCTCCATTTGGATCAAAAAGAGTGATATTAAGGTTATGGTCTCTCAATATGGTAATGCTGGCCACTAGCACTGGGTGAGAGACCAATGAAAGCACAGCTGTGATTAATAGTGGTGTCTGGTATTGGATATGGTTGGTGGTTTTATATTAATAACTGTTGTAGTAAAACTTATTGTTCCTAAAACTGATGAAACACCTACCACGTGTAATGAAAAAATCATAAGATCTGTAGAGGCTCCTGCATGTGCCAGATTTCAGGCTAACGGCAGGTAAACTGTTCATCCCATTCCAGCGCTTTCTTCAGCTAATGAGGGAGGAAGGCAGGGGTAAAAATGATTGTGGAAGAAGTCAGAAGCTTATATGTTTATTTGGGAAAATGCTGTATCTGAGCCCTGATCATTAAAGGGACTAATCAGTTACCAAATGCTCTGATTATAACTGGTGTGACTGTAAAAGGAGTTTATTATGAGTGCATGAGCAGTGACCATGACATTGTCAATTTGATCAATACCTAAAAGAGCTCCAGTTTGACCCATTTCTTCTCAGATTAAAAACTTAGGGCAGTTCCTAGTATTCTGGCTCAAGTACCAAATAGTAAATATAATGTGTTCGTATCTTTGTGGTGTTTGAGAATAATCAATGATTAATGAACATAGGTAGAAGTGTAAAATGGCTGAATAAGTATTAGACTGTAAATCTAAAGACAGAGGTTGAGACCCCCCTTTTTTTTAACCAAGTCTCAAGGTGAGTATTCACATTAAATTGCAAGTTGAAGGAGCAGCTTTAATTCTGCCAGTGCTTCTCTTGCCTTTATTCCCCTGCCTTTTTTCCCCTCAGTAGGTGGGAGAAGTAAACTGAAGCCAGTTGATTAGGGTATTTAGCTGTGAACCAAATTTTTATGAGGGTAGATCCTGCCAAACTAGTACAGATTTAGCTTAATTAAAATGTTTGACTTGCATTCAGTTGACGGAAGGTTGAGTCACACAGTCCTTATTTTTCAGGAATTAAGTGCAGGGTACTTGCTTTGGGCTCGGAAGGCTCTTGGTCTGTCTAATCTAAATTCCTGATCCAATGTTGAGAATATTGATGCAAGTGGGAGGGAAAAGGTTGATAATATAACAAGTGTTGGTAGAAGGAATGTTTGTTTAATGTTTTCAAATTGTCATTTTGTTTTTATGTTGTTGGTTGTTGGGAATATTGTTAATAATGTGGGATAGATTAATTGTCTAAAAAATAAAAATTGAGCAGTGACGTAATAGCTATAAATGTTGGTATAATAATGCTGTTGTTTTTGTTAATTCTTGAACAAAAATTCATTTGGGTGAAAATCCTGTAAGTGGGGGTAGGCCCCCTGAAGAGACTAGAGACACAAGGATTGTGGGAGTTACTAGTGGGAATTTGTGTGATGTGTGTGATAATGATAGCACTGTGGTAGTTGTATTCACATTGAATATTATGAATACAGTAATTGATGTACTTGATCAATAGGCTAGGATTTTTCATACTTTTGTCTGATTTAGTCCTCCTGATCCTCCTACTAGAATTTATAGTAAGATGATGATTATTATTACATTTAGGTCAGTTGACAATGGTACTTGAAATATGGTTGAGATTGGGGCCATTTTTGTCATGTTAATAGAATTATGCCTGATATTAGTGAGATCCTTGTGTTCCTTCTGGGAGTCAGAAATGGAATGGAGAAAGTCCACATTTTTATTAATAATTAGTGCCATAGCAATTATTAGGGATGCTATTTGGGGATTTTTATGATTATTCAATACCAGCATTATAATATATTAATAATGATAGCTAGTATTAAGAGTATAGATGCAGTTGCTCGTGTTAAGAAATATTTAGTAGCTGCTTCTGTCGATTGTGGTTTTGCTCTTTTTTTATTAAAATGGCAATGATAGCTAGTATGTTTATTTCTAGTTCTGTTCTGAGTATTAACCAGTGTGAGCTAAATATGATAATTATGGTTCCTATAAAGAGGAGATTGATTAGTATGGAAAGAATATAAGCCAATATTCTCAGATTACGAGTCCAATAGCTTATTTAGCTGACCTTACCACGGAGTATGATGTATTAGTTAGTATGGAGATTTTTGAATTTTTAAGAGTAAGTTCAATTCCTATAATTCTAGAAATAAGAGGGCTTAAACCTCTATTAGTCACTCTATCAAAGTAACTCTTTATCAGACATTTTTATTACATTTGTGGCAGAATGTTTGATAGTAAAATAGACATTAAAGCTATACTAATATGCATAAGGCTAATGTGAGTGTAGAAACTTTTTTATAGAAGATGTATGAGTTGATCATATCAGAAGTGTGGATATGCTCAGACTCATGAGAATAATATAGTTAGGAGAAGCATTTTAATAATAAAATTGATTGAGTACATTTCTGGTATATGAAGATAATGAAGTGCTCCTGGGAAAAGGATTGTGGTTAGAGTATGTATTATAAAAATGTTAGTGTATTCCGTTAGAAAAAATAAGGGAAATCGACTTCCATTATATTGAATGTTACAGCCTGATAGAAGTTCTGATTCGCCTTTGGTTAAGTCAAATGGGGCTGAATTAGTTTCTACTAATGTTGAAATAAATCATATTGTGGCTAATGGTCATAATGGAAAAATCTGCCATATATATTCTTGAGTAACAATTAAAGTTCATAAGGCAAATGACCCATTTATTAATAGCACTGGTAATAGAATAGTGGCTAAGGTAACTTCATATGAAATTGTTCTGCTCATAGTGTGCAAATTAATGAATATTTTGAATTTGATGCTCATCCTGATTAAAGGATAGAATATACAACTAGGCTTGATGTGGCTAGAATAAATAATATTCCTATATTTATATTAGTGGTTATGGCATGAATAATGGAAGTTATATAGTTAGGGATAGGGCTAGGGTAGGTGCAATGGTATATAAGAGTTTAGATGACGGTGGTAGTTCTTTAGTCAATATTAATAGTTTCACTGTGTCAGCAATGCATTGAAATAGACTACGGAGATCAACAGTGTTCGGCTATTTACAAAGTTGCATATAACCTAATACTTTTCATTCAAATAATATTAGGAATGCTATGGCAAGAAGAATAGGCATAATAAGCAGGAGAAAGTTTATTATGAATATGCTGTTTAGAGGAGCTGAACCTGTGATTACAAAGTTTTAAGTTTTATGCAATTACCAGGCTCTGTCGTCTTAACAAGCCCTGTTCTGGGCATGGCATGTAACAGTATATTAGGTTGAGATGAAATCATCTATTAAATTGAGGATACTTTTAGAAGTAGACTTTATTTCTCTTGTCCTTTCCTACTGGGATAAATGCAGAATAGATAGAAACTGTATTGCTCCAGTCTGAACTCAGATCATGTAGGACTTTAATTGTGGATCAAAAATCATTAACACTGGTTACTCTATTGGGATATTTTGATCCAACATGGAGGTCATCATAAGCCCTATTGGGCACACAAACTCTAAAATACAATTGTGCTGTTAACTCTGGGGTAATTTGTTCTGTTGAACAATTGTTTGGGTCAATTGATGGTTATACTACTTAGACTGGTTTGATCTAAATTTTAGTCATTCTGAGGGGCTGGGTGTGGTGGCTCATGCCTATGATCCCAGGACTTTGGGAGGCCAAGGTGGGAGAATTGCTGAAGGCCAGGAGTTTGAGACTAGGTTGTGCAACATAGTGAGACCCATCTGTACAAAAATTAAAAAATTAGCCACGAGTGCTCATGCATGCCTCTAGTCCCAGGTACTTGGGAGGCTGAAGCAGGAGGATCCTGGGCTGAAGCCCAGGAGTTATATGTTGCACTGAGGTATGATTGTGCCACTGCACTCCAGCCTGGGCAACAAAGTGAGATTCTGTCTCAAAAGAAGAAGAAAAAAAAAAAAGAAAAATCACTCAGATGTTGCGTTCTGCTCTAAGGTCACCCCATATGAAATTTTTACCCAGTTAGATTGTGTTATTTCTTTATGGTTAGGTTAAGATTGTCTTTAAGCGAACTAGTTAGTTTAAGCTCCATAAGTTCTTCTCATCTTATTTTAATATCCCTGCCTCTTCATAGGAAAGCCAATTGTACTTATTGAAAGTAAGAGACATTTAAAACCTCATGTGGCCATTCATACAAATCCTTACTTAGGAATAAATGATTTTGCTCCCTTTGCAGAGTCAGGATATCACAGCCATTAAATATATTTAACACTAAGTATGCTAGAGGTGATGTTTTTGGTCAACAGGCAGGGTTTGTGTTTGCTAAGTTCCTTTTACTTTTGTTCATCTTTCCTTAAGTGCATGCCTGTGTTGGGTTAACACTTATTTGGATAAACAATTAATTAATTTAGTTTTATTTAGTTGTTAACTATCTGATATCTGACCTGATATAAGCTTATACAAGGTGAGCTTGTTTCTTGTTGCTTATATTAACAGTATTTCTTTTACTTATAAATAGATTAATCCAGTAAAATGTCGAGTTTATAGAAATGATTGGAATTAAGGTATTAGTGTTGTTGAGCTTGAATTCTTTCTTAATTAGTGGCTGCTTTTAAGCCAACTATGAAAATTTAATAATTTACTTTCTATGAAAGGTTTCCTGCCTCTGAGGAGCTGTGCCTCTTTAGACTAACATTTAAATTTACATTAAAATTAAAATTTCTTTAGGTAAATTGAAAGTTAAACTGAAATTCCATTCTGTGTAACCAGCTATGACTAGACTCCATTGGCTTTTCACCTCTACTCATGGATCTTCTCACTACTTTGCCACCTGTATGAGGTCATTCTTATAACTGTCCATAGGTAGCTTGTCTGGTTTCAGGATTTTTTAGCTAATGTTCTCTTTGTAAAGTTGTTCTAGTTAATTCATTATGCAAAAGGTATAAGGGATTAGTTTTGCTTTTTTGTACTTTAAATTGTTCTTTTATCTTTCTATTATGGTACTTTTTCTATAATTCCTAAAGAAATTTCCTTCTATCTCTCCACATCCACTGCTGGTGAGACTGCAAATTAGTACAACACCTGTGGAAAGTAATTTGGAGATATCTCAAAGAGCTAAAAATAGAAATACCATTTGATCCAGCAATCCCATTACTAGGCATCTATCCAAAGGAAAAAAGACATTCTATAATAAAGATATCTGCACTCAAATGTTTCTGGCACACCATTCACAATTGCAAAGATGTGGGAACAACCCAAGTACCCAACAATACACGAGTGGATTAATAAAACGTGGTATATGTATACCAGGGAATACTACTTAACTACAAAAAACAATGGTGAACTAGCACCTCTTATATTATCCTGGATAGTGCTTGAGCCCATCCTTCAAAGTGAGGTATCACAAGAATTGAAAAACAAGCACCACATGTACCTGCCATCAAATTGGAACTAAATGAGAAACAAGAAGGTGCTCACGTGGAAGTAATATTCACCGAGTGCCAGTCAGTTGGGAGGGCAGTGGTGGGTAAACTCACAAATAATGGATGCGGAGCGCACTGTATGGGGGAAGGGCAGGCTTGTAGCCCTGGCTTGGGCAACGCAAAGGCATTATATGTAACCAAAATGTTTGTACCCCCATAATACTCTGAAATAAAAAAAAGAAATTTCCTTCTCCTATAACTTTTGTTGTGAGTGGATGTTTTGGTTTAAGTAAATGTAGCTTAAGTTCTGTTGATTTGGAGCCAGCTTTGATTCTCAAAGTGGTCAAATCAGTATGAAATCTTCCAGGTGTAGGCCAGGTATTTTGGGTTAAGCTACATTTGAGTTTATTCAAGCACAAAATATGCTTACTTTGTTATGACTTTTCTTATAGAAACTTATGTTAATTATAAATTTGGATTTATTGAAATATAAATAAATAAATGGGCAGTGTGTATATGCTTCATGGCCCTATTCTCTATTCTTAATTTACTACTAAATCCTCCTTTGGCCTTTAATATCATAAAGTTTATTATGGATAGAATGTTTTTTAATTAGAAAATGTAGCCCATTTCTTTCCACCTTATAAGCTACACCTTGACCTAATGTTTCTATGCAAATACTTCTGCTTCCTTTAATACCTTTTAAAGGTTTGCTGAAAATATTACCATATAGGCTGAATTAGCAAGAGATGGTGAAGTTTATCGAGGTTGATTGATTATGGAACAGACTCCTCTAGTGAGACATAAAGCACTGCCAAGTCTTTTGAGTTTTAAGCTGTACTGGGCAATCTTAAATCCATGGCCCTAAAATAAGAACCAGATGCCAGATGTAATTTCTCCGTAGAAACCCCCAAGTTGCCTGGTCCTGGAGCGAGAAGTGGGAGCGAGTTGCCGGTTTTCAAAGCTTGGTAGTAAAGAAATCGTATGGGAGGCGGATATGCTTGTTGTCAAGAATTGATTTGACTGAATGTGTTATGGTTAATCAATTTCATGTCCTATGTAAAATACAAGATTCAATGTATTAGACAATATGTACGGTAAATCCAGCATATATGGATGTGTCATTCAATGTGTTATATGCTGTTAACAATGTAATAATGTATATGCTTATGCATGGGGAATAGATTTTAATGTATGATAAAACATATAATATGTACTGTGTACAATCAAGCACAGGTAGTACTAGTATATTATTAGTGTAGACAGGCACATAATGCATACATAGAGCTGCCATGTTTTATGTTTATCTTCTCAACACTGACATAGCACTTAAGAATAATGTATCCATCTCAAGTTGAAGAGTCAGGGAATAGTTTAAGTAGAGTTTCAGCTCCAGAATCCTGAGACTTGAGATACTAGTTTTGTTATTTGGGGTGTGTTATTGTTAGGTTTATTAACAGAGTTATTTATAATTATGTAAATAATGGATTATGATAAAATAGAGGTGATTGTTGATTTTGAAAATTTAGAGGATTGGATAATTTTAAGGGTAAAGAGATTGGAGTTCTTTGTGAAGATTCTATAGGAATAGCTACATTATATAGTTATAGAAGCTGAGTAATGCTTGTGACTGGTTGATCTTTATTTCCTAGTATCTTTATCATTATTGAGATTACTTAGGGAAATTAGAGACTAGCAGCATAGCTAATAAAAGTGAGATAAGGAAGGAGAAGAAATGTAGTTTAGTCCTTTTTGGTTGGAGATGGTTGTTGAAGCTCTCATTTGCACATGAGAAATGTTTTTTTGGAGTTACTTTTTCTAGTGAGGTTAAGTCTGGTAAAACTGATGTTATGTTTTGGCTTGTTGAAAGGTTTGGATATGGTGATAAATAGTGAACAACTGTTGGAAAGAAACATAGAAGGTTGGAAAATTGAGGTGGATTCAAATTTTAGATTATGTGTTATTAGGTTGAAGTCTAATGCTATTAATATAATGAAACCTATGATAGTTATAGCAAGGGCTGAGAGTTTCAGTTAGAATGATGGAGTCATTTGGGGAATAGTTATGGGAATAATATCATTGGAGATAAGAAATCCAGTGAAAATACTACTGATTGCATGATACTTAAATTGAATTAGTTTGGAGGGGAATGTTTTTGTTGATTTGAATTGAAGTTGAAAGGTACTAGCAGTAAAAGGAAAACAATTTGAGTCCACAAACAGCTGTTAGAGAGGTGTAAATATGTGTGATTAAAAGAGATGAGGCATTGGTATATGATGTATTTGTAGTTTCAATAATTAAATCTTTGCAGTAGAAGCTTGTGAGGAAAGACATACCTGTTAAGTATGAGGCTGTCCATAATGAGAGAAGAAGTGGTGAAGGGTACAGCTTTACATAGACCTCCTGTTTTTCAAATACCTTGTTCATCATTAAGGTTATGAATAATGGATCCAGAGCTTATGAACAATATAGCTTTAAAGAATGCATGTGTACAGATGTGAAGAAATTCTAAATGTCGTTGATTAATGCCAATAGTGAAAATTATGAGAACTTGTTCTCTTGAGGTAGAAAATGCATTGATTTTTTTAAAATGTCATTTTGTGTTAGGACACAGATTGCTGTGAATAAAGTGGTAATAGCACTTAAGCGTATTGTTAGTATTTGAATTGTTTTGTTATTTTCAATAATATTAGTGGATAAAAACATATTAATAAGAAAACTTCCTGCTACAACTATTGTGCTGAAATGGAGTAAGACTGAAACTGGTGTTGGGCCTTCTATTGCAGATAGTAGTCATGAGTGAAGACCAAATTAGGCAGATTTAACTGTTGCTGCCAGGAGAAGCCTAATTAATGGGAGAATGTCAGGGTTGGGGTTGAACAAGAAAATTTGGTGGAATTCTCATGTATTCAAGTACAATAAAAATCATGCCACTGATAACAGGAATGTGATATCTCCAATATGGTTATATAAAATTGCCTGGAATGCTGCTGTATTCGTTTCAAGAAATAATATTATCTGATAGGAAAAAATGATACGATTTCTATTCCTCATTCAGTAAAGAGTTGGAAGAGGTTGTTGGCAATAACTAAAATTAGTATAGTGATGAGGAATATAAGTAGGTACTTAAAGAATTGATTAATATTTGGATTTGACTGTATATATCACATTGAAAATTCTATAATTGATCATGTGATAAAAGGTGCTATTGTTACAAATATTATTGAGAAGTAGTCTAACTTGAGGCTGAGTGTCAGTTTTCAAATTTGAATAGCCATTCAATTTCAGTTTGAAATAATCATTTCTTGGCCTATATGAATAAATATTCGGGTTGGAATTAGGTTAGTGGCAAAAGCATATGGAAATACAAGTCTTTACATAGATTAATAAGAGATATTTTTAAGTATTAGTAATAGTTAATTGGTAAAATTAAGTTGGTAAGTGAAAATTATGATAGAGGAAGAGAAGAAATTTATTACTTTTATTTGGAGTTGCATCAATGTTTGACTCTGAAGGCCAATGGATTACTTCTATCCTTTAAAAGTTGAGAAAGTTGTATTGTTATATATAAAGGCATGAGTTATCAGTTCTTGCATACTTGCTCAATAAAAAGTAGTACCCCATTATCTGCAGGGTGGACAAGCCCCCCAGGGAATGGCTGAAACTACAGAAAGTACCAAGCCCTATATATGCTATGTTTTTTCAGTCTGGTAACAGAGACAGCTACTAAGTAAGTGACTTTGGCAGGTAAGCATATACAGCTTATACTAAACGTATACTAAATGACTTAGGCAAGTGGCATATACAGTGTGGATATTCTGGATAAAGGGGTGATTCTTGTCCTGGCACAGTGCAAGAGTTTATCACACTACTCAGAACAGCACACAAATTAAAACTTATGAATTGTTTGTTTCTGGTATTTTCCATTTAATATTTTGGGTCCTTGGTTAATTTTGGGTAACTAAAACCATAGAAAGTGAAATCAAGGCTAATGAGGGACTAATGTAAGGAGTTTTGATCTTCTATATGTAATATTCACAATTGAATATTTTATTTAAACTGTATTTATAGTATATGGGTCCTAGAGTAATTTGGGGGTTAAGTGATAGAGTAATGCAGGTAGGAGATGTATGAGATATATGAGAGTGTTTTCTCATGTAAATGATGGCTTGATGTTATTCAGGTTATATTTGAATTTTCCTCATTGTTATATGATTAGTATATACAGGGAATACAGGGCCATAATTAGTATATTAAGCCCTGTTAAGATAATGATAAAATTAGATCATAAAAATGATGCTATAGTTACAAATAATTCTCCAATCAGGTTCATAGTTGGTGGTAAGGCTAGGTTAGTTAGTCTAGCCAGTACTCATCATGTTAGCTCTTAAAGGAAGTAATGTCTTTAGAGCTAACAGCACAAATGCTCCTCAATTTACCATGGGGCCACCTCTCAATAAACCCATTGTAACTTGAAAATATCATAAGTCATTCAACTAGCCCCATAATAAGTCAAGGAGCATACTGAATAGCATATTGCTTTCTCACCATGGTAAATTTGAAAATTGTAAATCTAAGTATCATAAATTGGACACCGTGTGTATGGTTCAGCTGTGGATTTTTTCACAGTTTAAGTTTGTGAGACAAAATAATATTGATGATGTGAGGCCATAGGAGATTATTAAGGCTGTGGCTCCTGTAAAACTTCATGGCAGTTGGATGAGAATAGCTTCAGTTACTAATGCCATATTACTTACAGATAGATATGCAATGAGTGATTTCAGGTCTGTTTGCCATAAACAAATAAGAGCTTGCTGTAATTGTTCCTCACAGTGATAATGTAAGAAATGAATAGGCTATATACTCTGTTAGTAGATTTAAAATTACAGTACTTTGTATAATGCCATAGTCTCTAATTTTAGTGATGTGGCTGCAAGAAATATGGACACAGCATTTAGGGCATCTACATGTGCTTTTGGTAATCAAAAGTGAAGGCTCTAAAAGGATATTGTACTATAAATACTATCATGCATGCTACTCATAGGAGACTATTTGATCAGGTGTTTGGTAGTGTTTGAATTCAGTAATAGGTTATTTTAAAAATTCAGTCTATGGAGTTTTGGATATAGATTAATGCTACAAGTGGGGACAAAGAGCCAATCGTATTTAGAACAAGAAATAAAGTGTTGCATTTAATCATTATTTGGTTTCTTCATTGGGTAACAATAATTAGAGTGATATTTGTGTTGCCTCAAAGAGAATATAGAATAGAATTCTGTGGTGGTAAATGTCATGGTTAGGAATACTTGTATGGATTTAATAATGAGATATATAATTGTATATCTGACTCTTTGGAGAGATGATATGGGCTTGCTATAATTATATCTACTGTGGAAGAGGGTAGGTGGAGTGAGGTGGAGGGAAAGACATGAAGGAAGACATTGTTTCAGGGCAAGTAATGTGCTCAAGGTTTCAACTGGAGCAAGAAGGTGAAGAGAATAATCAGAGGGGAGGCAGAGGTTTCGAGGATTTTTCAGAAAGTATGATGTGAGTTTCAAAAGGCGTACCGGTTAGAGTGCAGCAGGACATGGATGGGATGAGGGTCCCAGGGATGAACAAGGACCTGGGAAGCCAGGTCCCTTCAGGGTTCCGGGATACCCAGAGATGTCAGGCATTGCAGTATTGGTCCCTAATGGTCTCTTTGGAGAGAGCAGGTGCTTATTCTTGTTGTAACTTAAGGATGGTGGAGTTGTCACGCTAAGAAGGAGAAGTCGAGGCCTCCCAGGAGAAGCCCATCCTTGATAGCAGGATGTGGAGGTCTTACCAGCAGCCAGAACTATGGGGGCCTCCCTTGAAGATTGGAGTGGGTAGAGTGGCTGTCTTAACATAAGAGAGAATTACAGACGCACCATTGCTGAGAGCCTGGGATTTGGAAAGGCTTCTTAGGAATTACAAAGGTATGTGAAGTTTCAGGTGAGCTCCGAAAGGATGGAAAGCAGGCAAGGAGACTGAGGGTAGAGAGAACAGGGAAGAACGTTCCTAGGAGAGAGAGCAGTGTACTGAAGACCATAGGAGGATGGAGCTTGGTGAATATGAGGTATTGAAAGAAGGCCTTTGTAGCTGGAGCCTAGGGAGGCAGAAGTGCCACATGGGAGTTTGGAGAGGCTTGCAAGAGGCAGGCCAGACAGAACCTTCTAGGGTTATGAAAATGACCTAGTAGGTTGCAAGCAGCATTTGTTGTTGTTTTTAATAAAATACAACACGAGAGAAAAAATATCAGAATGTATCACATATAGCAAAGATAATTATTTCACGACATATTTGTTTTGTTTATTTTTGAGTGTGTACTCAGCCGTAATATAATATGTATTTCTTACTATGAGGTTGCAGTCAAAAGAAGTTTGAAAAGTACTCCTGAGTACTTTGGATTTTATCCCCGAAACATTTGCAAGCCATTGAAGAATCTTAAGCAAGACAGTGACATGATGTGATTTCTGTGTTTACTATATTATTTTGACTGCCAGATGGAGATTAGAACAAAGAGCTTCATGATGTTACTGAGTAGGTTGTTGTTCAAATGAGAGGCGCTTTGGGCTTTGTCAGTGTCAGCAGTGCTGTTGGTGATAAGGAAACAGATTCAAGAGCTATTTGAAGAGGAGATAGAGTCAGCAGGACTTAATGGGGGCAAGGATAAAAGAGGCTTCCTAAAAATGACTTATTTTCCGACTCCAGTTTATTTTCAGTCATTAGTCCTTTTGCAGGTTTCCCATTTTCCCCACTTAGTTTTTCATTAATTTAATGACAATACAAAGAACTATTTTTTTGAGTACAATTTTGTACACAGTCCTCATCCTCAGCACAGATCTAAGAGTTGGATATTCTAATCTTCACTTTCTTTATCCTACTAGATTTCCACATTGCACCTTTCCCTATGTGGTCCCACAGTGCCTCTTACCCCAGAATTATATTAAATTTATACTTTCTCCCATTTTTATTATGCCACTATGACATGGATAGCAATTTTTGGTCCAAACTGTATTTATTTGGTTTCTTACAGTGCTCCCTTAATCACCTTAAGCCTGTTGGTTTCTTTCCTAATGTTTGATAAACCATATTATATTCCTGTGAAAGAAACAAAAAGTAAAAGCAGATATTCTCATCCGAGGATATTTTGCTAACATGAATTGTTGAACTGAGCTGTACTGGGGATGTGTGTGGATGTTTTTGTTTTTACAGTTTCTTTTTGCTTTTCAGCAAAATCATGTTTCCTCCAATTTCAGAGTCTTATTTATAAAAGACTTCTAAACATGAACTTACTGATAGGTGTTTGTTTTTCTTCCCATTACCATCCTCTGTTGTCTGCAGCCTATATGGAGGTATTGTGAGAGTCTATCCCTGATGATCCTGTTACATCAGGTAGGGTCCCTCTACGTTTGAAAAGTATCCTCGTCTCCCAACTCCTTTGTTCAGAATAACATAAAATTTTCTCTATTGCATAAACTTGTCACTATTTCTAGGACATTTTGAGGTACTGTTCTGGGAAATATAAGAACATTTGGCCTGGAGTGGAGAGCACTGGAAAGGAAGACCTGAGAAAGTACATAAAAGGAAGAAAAAAACATTGTATGCATACTATGTTCTGGGAACTAGCTACATAATAAAACTGGAATATTTTTTTCTACATATGTGGGGCTTAAGGAGTAGGAAGATCAACAGATAAATAAATGAAATATTCTAGAGTTGTAAAAATGGAAATAAGAATGAGGAATAAATTACAGGTATAGAAAATAAAGACATGATATGGAGCCAATTAGAGCATCAGGGACAGTCTTTCTAAGCAGCTGGCATTTAAGCTAGGATATTTCAGACACAAAGGAGCTGGCCACTCAAGAGCATTCCTGGCAAATGGAACAGCATATAGAAAGTCTAAAATGGGAAAGAATTTGAAATGTTCTAGGAACTTAAATCTGGCCAATAAGATTAGAACAATGTACAAGTAATGATTCTAGGTACTAGGGATAAAGCAGTGGATGAAACAAAGTCCTTGCTCTGATTAAGCATGGTATAGACAGACAATAGTCAAACGTTAAAAATGGTGTAGCTATTAGTGGAAAATGCAATATAGGTATAATCATATATTGGATGTTTTGATAATGTTACATTTGAATATAAAACTGAAGTGAGCAAACAAGCCACAAAGATACCTGGGATAAGAGCACTCCAAAAGGATGGAACAGTAAACACAGAGGCATGTGCTTGGCATTTTTGAACATTGAGGAGGCCATTATGGCTAAAGCAAGATGAATAGGAGAGTGATAGGGGATGGTATCAGAAAAGTGGCCAAGGGCAAGCTCATGTAGAGTCTCGTGGGCCAAAGTGAGGACTTTGGATTTCATTCTGAGATGGCAAACCATAGGAAGATTTTTAGCAGAAAGGTTACGAGATATGAATTACATTTTAAAAGAATTCCTGTGGCTGCTGTATGAAGAATTGATTATGGGACCAAGGATGAAAGCAGGGGGACTTTAGAGTCTTACAGTGAGAGATGGGTGGCTTGGGCTAGGGTCAGGGTAGTGGAGATGGTCTGATTCTTAACACATTTTGACAGGAGAGCTGACAGGTTTTGTTAATAGGTTAGACATCCAGCCAGTCATGTGTTTCCAAGAGGGTGTTTTCTTGTTTTTGCTTTTTACTATTTTATAAGATTCTTTGGTGTTTTTAAGCCACTGCAAAGTTTGAGAACCACAGACTTAATGTAATTTCCTAATTACTTTCCCTATAAGGCCCCTTTGTTTTTTATTCTTACCTTGTCCCTTTAAAGAAAAATTCCTTCAGCATTATATAATTCATCCATGTAACAAAAAAATACTTCTACCCTCTATATCATTGAAATTAAAAAATTACACAAAATATTTGAGCACTGTTTAAGCCATTTCATTTTTACCTTAGAAGTTCCATTTCTCTTTGTAAATAAAATTAATAGGAATTTTCTTTTCTTGGTATTCTATAGATTGGGGGTCCACTTGTGAGACCAAAAACTCACCTCCAGAAAAGAGAATATATGAAATGGAATCACTCCCATGGGAGAATGTAGGGAAATTTATTGGCTGTAACCTTCAGTATAATAGTCTTGGAAACAATATAGTATGCAAAGGTAAGTTTGAGTGACAACAGAAAAGTCAGGAAGGACTTTACATGCATGTGACAATTACTGTGAAGGAAAGTCCACTCAAAGCCAATGTCCCCTGCTCTTTCTCAGATAATTCATACCAAGGAAAATTTGTACAAATGTAAGGAATGTAGACAAGCTTTTGGCTACTTGTCATGTTTTATTCAACATGAGAAAAATCATAATATAGAAAAATGCTCTGGCTGGGCATGGTGGCTCATGCCCATAATCCTAGCACTCTGGGAGCCAAAGTGGGAGGATTGCTTGAGGTCAGGAGTTCAAGACCATCCTGAGCAAGAGCAAGACCCTGTCTCTACCAAAAATAGAAAAAATTAGCCAGGCGTGGTATGAGCCTGTAGTCCCCGCTACTCGGGAGGCTGAGGCAAGAGGATCACTTGTACTCGGGAGTTTGAGGTTGCAGTGAGCTGTGATGATGCCACTGCATTCTTCTACCTAGGGTGACAGAGTGAGACCCTGTCTCAAAAAGGAAAAAAAATACTCTGAAGTTAAGAAACATAGGAAGACCTTTAGCAAAAAGCCAAGCTATATTCAACATCAGAGGATTCAGACTGGTGAGAAACCTTGAGTGTATGGAAGGCCTTTGGTCATACTTCTGATCTGATTCAACATCAGAAAAGTCATACTAATTAAAAACCTTTTCAGAGTAAAGCATGTGGGAAGGCCTTTATTCATGGTTCACAGATCACTGAACATGAGACAGTTCATACGAGAGATAAACCATATGAATGTAAAAAACATGAAAAAGCCTTTAGTTATTGTTCACAATCCACTCTCTATTAGTGGTGAAAACCCCTGTGAATGTAAGGAAGGTGGAAAGGCCTTTATTTATGGCAAGCAACTTAGTGAACATAAGAGAATTCCTGTATTTTTTTTTAATTTTTTTAATTTTTATTTTTATTTTATTTTTTCAAATTTCCTAAGTTTATTAGTATACTAGAAGTCTGTCTCAAGGAAAATTCTTGAATCTTTTCAGTGAATATATTCATTTATAGACTTCTCATTTTGTTGGCAGCTAAGGGTCATAGAAATCATTGTTCTTTTTATAGATATATTCTTTTCTCATATGTTTCTGAATTCTTGAACATATTCTTTTTATGAATATTTGATGCTCTTATGAATTCAAGAATATAGTAAGATAGCCGTTTCATATAAATGGACTCACATGATAGGTGGCTTTGTGGCCTGGCTTCTTTCACGTAACATAATGTTTATAAGGTTCATTCATGTTGAAGTATGAATCAGTACTTCATTCCTTTTTATGGCAGAATAATAGGCCATTTTATGGATATATTGCATTTTTGTTATCCATTCATCAGTTGATGTGTTTGGGTCGTTTCCATGTTTGGGCTATCATAAATAATGCTATAGGTACATTTGTGTACAAGTTTTTGTGTGAGCATGTTTTCAGTTCTGCTAGATATATACTTAGGAGAGGAATTTCTGGGTCATATGGTAACTCAATGCTTAGCTTTTTAAGTAACTGCCAAACTGTCTTCCACACTGGATGCACCATTTTACATTCCCACCAGCAATGTATGAGGGCTCCAAGTTCTCCACAGCCTTGTCATTTATCTCCCCCCTTTTTTATTACAGCCATCCTTGTAGTTTGGGTTTCCATTTCCCTAATGGCTGGTGTTGTTGAGCACCTTTTTGTGTGTTTATTGGCCATTTGTATATCTTTGGAAAAATGCTATTCAGAGACTTTGCCCACTGAAAAAATTAGGGTGCCTTTTATCACTCAGTTGTAAGAGTTCCCTATATATTCTGGGTACTAGTTCCTTATGAGAGAGAGGATTTGCAAATATTTTCTCCCAGTTCTGTGTTGTCATTTCACCTTCTGATAGTGTGCTTTGAAGCACAAAAGTTTTTAACATTGATGTACTCCAATTTATCTATTTTTTTCTTTTGCTGCTTATGCTTTTGGTGTCATGTATTAGAGATCATCACCTAATCTAAGGTCATAGAGATTTATGTCTGTGTTTTCACCTAAGAGTTTCATAACTGTAACTCTTACATTTAGACCTATGATTCATTTTGAGTTAGCTTTCATATGTGGTCTAAAGTAGGGAACCAACTTCATTGTTTTTGTCTTTTTTTTTTTTTGAAACAGAGTCTCTGTTGCCCAGGGCTAGAGGGCCATAGCATCAGCTGAGCTCACAGCAACCTCAAACTCCTGGGCTCAAGCAATCCCCTTGCCTCAGCCTCCCGAGTAGCTGGGACTGCAGGCATGCCCCACCATGCCTGGCTAATTTTTTCTATTTTTAGTAGAGACAAGATCTCACTCTTGCTCACACCGGTCTCGAACTCCTGAGCTCAAGCAGTCCTCCTGCCTTGGCCTCCCAGAGTGCTAGGATTACAGGAATGAGCCACTGTGCCCAGCCAATAAGAGAATTCCTACAGGTGAGAAACCCTCAGAATGTAGGGAATGTGGAAAGGCCTTTATTCATGGGGCATTATCTTACTTGAGAAAATTCATGGTAAGAAACATTATGAATGTAAGGAATCTGGGAAGACCTGTTTTCATGCCACACAACTTACATATCATCAGAGAATTATACTGGTGAAAAACCCTGCAAATGTAAGGAATGTGGCAAGGCCTTTATTTATGGCTAACAACTTAGTGAACACCAGAGAATTCATAGAGGTGAAAAGCCCTGTGTATGTAAGCAATGTGGGAAGACTTTTATTTGTGGCTCAGAACTTAACTCTGCATAAAAGGATCCATACTGGTAAGAAACCCTATATGTGTGTGTCCAGTGTGGTAGAGACTTTAGACATCATTCACAGTTTACTTGACATAGGAGGCTTCATAGATGAGAAAGCCTTGAATCTGATTAAATAAGAGAAAGCTTTCATCATCCATATCATAGCTGTAGTGAATGTAGGACACCCTTTTGCTTCTGCTCAGAGTCAACTCATTTTAGAAAGCTTTTATTAACTTGATGAATGCATAAATGACTTCTGAAACCTCTTCTATAATTAACATCTCCATAAGCCTGGAATGTAATGCTGAATTATATCCTGTATTGAGAATCATCCCCATTCCACCATTTCCTGCCTGAAATTTGGTAAGTTTCTTAATTTCTGCTTGCTTCAGTTTTTTCATTTGTAAAGAATATGATAAAAAGATACAAGTATTCTATTATCATCTATCCGTTTTTGAACACCAGATAATTTATTTGAGAAAAAACATTTAGAATGTAATAAAGGTAGGAAGGGCTCCATTTACATATATAAATGTACACACACACACACACACAGACACACACACACACAATGTCTTAAATGAAAAATAAAAACAAAATTTACTGAGTACAGTTTTTCCTCATCTGAATTTAATCCATTCCTAATAATATGCTCAATAGTAAATTTTCAGATGCCAAAATTTCAGAGCCACCATTTTGTTATTTTAAATAGGCAAAATGTGTTTCCAGTCCATTCAAAAACCCTAACCAATTTTGTCAGGGATTTCTAAATAACATAAAACATTCAAAACCCAGGGAAAAATTAATCAGCAGATATATTTGTGCATGCAATGATTTTGAACAGTATAATGTAAGAATTATATTTTCCATCTACACTTCAAGGAACAGATACTATAATGACAATAAATAATGAAATATATTAATACATAATGGACACAAATAACACTTGGAAAAAGGAAAGCAACTTTAAATAATGGAAACTTATCAATTACAGAGTTGTTGAATGAGGATTGGTGGTCTGAAGAGAATAATGATGGCTCTAGTTGGTGTTCAGTCAGTGAAGTTGAGTAAGATACTGGAGAAGCAATAATTGCCTGTAGTTCTTCCATGTCTAATTCCAAGGATCTGGTGGACAGTGTTCTCAGAACTCAAAACTGTGAAATTGAGTGACTGTGAGCCATATCCAAAGCCATCCATAGAATAGCTGAATGAAACATTCCCAACACAATACTACATTTCCTATATAAATACATTCAGTTGTTTTCTAACACATTGTCTTCAGTAAACACTGCAGCCCACTAAATTGTCTTCACAACTTGAATTTATTCTAGCCACTGATAATACACATATATTGCACAATTATAATCCAAATGTTGTCACTATTTTTAAAACTTGCAAAAAAAGAAAAAAGAATAACTGAGAATCATCGGAACTCCATGCACAATCAGTTTAATTACCAGGATGCTGCTACGGTCACACATTCTTCATCTCTAAAGTACATTTCACTCAGATTGGATAAACTCTGCCATCATTGCTCAGTTATTAACAAGTAAGGGATTAACATTATCAAATTCTAAATTTAAAGAAAATTTAAATGGTAACATGTAAGCAGACTATTATACACCATAAGTCATTGATAATACTTATATCAAAAAGCATATTTACATGTTAACAGCCTTTTCAGACAATAACTTGAGCGAGTCATTCCAAAGAATATATTGAAAAAATAATTTCCAAAATATTGTTGGACAGAGGATTCTGCCTCATTTCATATCAGGCAGTGTATAACCAAATTTCCTTAGTGGCACCATGAATTCCTCTTTGAACACAGCAAATTAAAAGATTGTGGGAAGATTTGTACTAAAGAAAACATGATATTTGTTTAACCCATTATTCCCAGTTTTGACTATGAATCCTTTCTCTTCCATATACAAATTGATATGTTTGGGTTGTCAAAACACTTTGAAAAATCCTTTCTTAAGCAGAAAAAAAATAACAGTAAGTGGAAATTTTAGGCATTGTGTTATTTAAATTTGGTGGGTGATGCAGTGCTTTTTTGTTATTCAGTCACTCCCAACAATATAGAGAAACAAGCCCTATGGCTCAATTTTTTTCCAATTCTCCTTTCCCCACTCCATCATCATCACCTAGATTAATTTAGTAAGGTTTTTTTTTCTTGTTGCTGCTGTTACAAGAAGAAACCTAAAAATTATTTCAGTTCTCTTAAATGAATTACATAAATCACATTTTCAAACTCGAAGTTTCCCTCTTGAGATGGTGGGGGAGTAGGAATACATACTAATTAGAGACTTACTAAGATGGATAAAAGAAGTTATATTTGCAATATTGCTTTATTTGTTTCTTTAAGAGTTTTGTTACCATCGTAACTGTACAAAATTAACCTTTATTTTCTTTGCATGCATATTTTTTCTTTTTAAAATATTGCATTTCTCTTACAAAGTTACATAATAAAGTTTATTCCATATCAAGGAAATAGTACAAAGATTTTTTTTAAACTACCTTCACCATATCTCAGCCATCTACTGTGAAAGTGTTAGTGTTTATTTTTTGATGTTTTTTCTGTGCTCCAGTATGGTCCTCAGTTCACTTACATGATGCTTCCAGGAACCCCAGCCAATGTTACAACTGCGCATGTGCCTGTCACAGGTCTGGCCCCTGCTGTCACAATGACTGTTGCCCAGGGATCTTGTCCCGGAGAAGAGGCGTTGGGGAGCGGAGCCCTCTGTAGCCAAGGGTTGGTGTTGGACTCTGTCCCAGACTTTCAAGCCGTCAGAGGTAGGATCCCTGGATCCCAGGAGAGGTGGAGGGCTGTCCGGGCTGAAGAGACCTGAGCGGGAGCCGCCAAGCCACGTGGTGGAATCCATCACTGCCTGGTGCCTGCCTGGCGGGTGGGCATGTGAGTCTCTCCGAATATTGTGTGTCCTGGACCTGGAGGCTTGGACTGTCTGTGTGCCTGTGAGTTGTTCTGTTCCCAATGGGGCTTCTTCGCAGTGGGCAGAACACTGCAGCCTTGGGAGCTGTCTGTGTGCATGTGTGTGTGTGTGTTCATTTGGTGTTTCTGTTTGGTGTCCCATTGGAAGAATGTGTCTCCTGCACCACAGGTGGCTTCTTTCAAGTCATCTTTCCCTCTGGTGATCCCCTTCCTGTGTTTCTGCCTGGGCTGTGTGGCTGGGTGAAATCTATTCTCCTTGAGGTTCCTGTTTGGGTTTGTGAAGGCCTGGATGAGTTGAGGGACAGTCATGGGCCAGCAGCGGTAGGAATAACCTCCCCATGAGGAGGGGCCCCTTTTCCTAACTTAATAGGACCATGTCACAGTTGATGACAGAAACCTCAGGAGGAATCATGCTGCACATGTAGGAGAGGTGCAGACAGACATCTAGGAAGGTGATGCTATCTCCATTCCCCTTTTCGTCTGGTGGTCATGTCTACTCTCCCCATGGCCTACTGATTGAGAAGCGGAGCATGTCTTAGGAACAGAGTTTCACTCAAACTGCAGCCTTTGGGGGAAAAATGGCAGAGTAAAGATAACCTCCTGGATTCCTGTTCCCAGAGAAAGAGGCATGAGTGGATCGCTCTCCTGCAAGAACAGCATTGTGAATTGACAGAGAATCACCATGGGACACACAAACCAGGAAAAAAAAAAAAGGTGAACTGGGAGATAGGACTAGGAAATCTGGAGACTGTGAGGCAAACAATAGAGACTAGGGCATGGGACAGCTGTGCCCACCTCGCCAGTGTTTGAGGTGGGATCGAACCCAGAGGAGAACATCGTTCTTCCCCACGACCTCCACACCCACTCAGACAGGGATCTGCCTGAAGTTGGTGCAAAATCGCAGCAGGAGATGTGGGGCTCTGTAGCAAGGGTACAATAGCGGGAAGCACCTTGAACTCCATGAGCTCTGTGCTAGGGCTGCACTAGGTAGGGGAGGGATTGGTCTGAGCTACCACTGGAGGTAGTTAGGAGACAGGAAACTTGCCTCTGGCACCCAGCGGATCCAGATCAACAGAGGCGATCACTAAGTAGGGGATTCTAACCTGGAAGCCATTGCATGCGAATAGGCCTGCTCAGGATGGGTCAGTAAGAGCAAGAGCTCCTGCTGGACAGGTGTGAGATTGTGGGAGGGTGACATAAAACAGACAACGGGGCATCCTGATGACTTAGCTCCCTGACATGGCACCTGCCAACTTCTGAACAGTCACACCCCAGTGCTAGCACTCTGGGGGCAGGCGGTCACCATTTTCAAGGTCCACAACCCAGTCACTACAGTGCGATATGGTGTTGGGCAGCTCCCTTCCCCCAGCCCAGGGTCTCTCACAACAAGCTTGGCTCTCACATGACCTATGGTCAACTAGCCAGATCCGTCTGGATGGGTGAATTCTGAATACTTCCCTCCTCATGGGAGGCTAAGGCCTGCAGGACTTACAGGTGCTGGGGCACTGGGCCTACTGAGGCACCACCCCCCTCCCCCTAGCCAGCACTTTTCACGCTGAAAGTGGTAGGCTCCACCCCTGGAGGTAGGGTGAGACAAGAAAAGCCACTTTCCCTTTGTGACTAGTGTGAATCCGCGGATTGGCGTAGATCAATAGTTGACAGCCCAGTGACTTTGCATGTCAGACTGGTTTAGGTCACCCAGTAGGATCATAACTCTGGGGCTATATTTCCACCTCCAGTCAGCTGCCAACAGTGAGGTCCATGATCAGGAAACAAAAATCCTGGCAAGAGGACAAAATAGACTCCCCAAGTAACCCCTCCCATCAGGAGCAGCTTCCCAACTGTGGTAGAAAAACCCTTAACAACATATTAGCAGCTCCCCCTAATGGCAGATCAAGCAACCATAGAAGTGCACACATGCAGGCTGGTAGGCAGCAGCTGCAATCTGCCTTGCTCCTACAGAATCTATAGAAACAGAGCCTATATGGGGCGTGTTACTTTCCAAGTGAAAACTGAAAGGTGGGAAGCAATGGCTGATCCAGATGGGAAGGTCTCAGCGAAAGAACTCTGGAAGTATGAAGAATCAAACGGAAAGCACACCCCCAAAGAGGAACACCAGCTCTCTAGCAATGGACAGTAACCAAATTCAGAACTCTAAAATGACAGAAGAATTTCAAACATGGATTACAAAAAAATTCAATGATATGCGAGAAAAAAAATGGATAACCAACACAAAGGAACCACAAAAAATATCCAGGACTTGGAAGAAAAATTCACTAAAGAAATTGAAATATTAAAGAAAAATCAAACTGAACTCATGGAAGTGAATAATTTATTCAGGGAGCTACAAAACACAGTGGGAAGCCTCAAGAACAGGATAGATAAAACAGAAGAAAGAATCTTAGAGATTGAAGATAACACCTTCCAATTAAATAAGTCACTCACAGAGATAGAGCAGAGAAATAAGAGAAAAGAGCAAAGCCTACAAGAAATGTGGGATTATGTGAAGAAACCTAACTTGAGACTTATGGGCATTCCTGAAGGTGAAGAAGAAAACACGCAAGGGTTGGATAAGCTATTTGAAGATATAATAGAGGAAAATTTCCCAGGCCTTGCTAAAAATCTAGATATCCAGGTACAAGAAGCTCAAAGGACCCCTGGGAGATTCAATGCAAACAGAAAGACACCGCAACATGCAGTCATCAGACTGACCAAAATATCCACTAAACAGGACCTTCTACAAGCTGTAAGTTCAAAGAAACAAGTAACATACAAAGGAAAGCCCATCTGAATAGTGCCAGACTTCTCAACTGAAACCTTACAAGCAAGAAGAGACTGGGGCCCCATTCTCACTCTTCTGAAACAGAATAATGCCCAGGCCAGAATCTTGTACCCTACAAAACTAAGTTTTGTATATGAAGGAGAAATAAAGACATTCTCAGATAAGCAAAGGCTGAGGGAATTCACCAAGATAAGCCCAGCCCTCCAAGAAGTACTCAAAACAGAGTTACACATGGATCAGCACAATAAACACTTATGAATGTAAAACCACTCAAAAGCTAAAGATCAAAGGCCAGATACCACAATGGCTCAAGAGAGAAAACAAAGCAACAAAGTTCAACCCAACAGGATGAACAGAAATTTGCCCCACCTGTCAGTTCTCTCAATAAACTTGAATGGCTTGAACTCCTCACTCAAGAAACATAGACTGGCCGAATGGATAAAAAAATACAAGCCAAATATCTGCTGTCTTCAGGAAACACATCTAACCTGCAAGGATGCATTCAGACTAAAGGTAAAGGGGTGGAAATCAATATTTCAAGCAAATGGAAGCCAAAAGAAGGCTGGCATGGCAGTTTTGATTTCAGATAACTTAGTTTTTAAATCAACAAAAGTAATGATGACAAAGAGGGTCACTGTATAATTGTGAAGGGTACAGTTCAACAAAAAGACAGCAATTCTAAATATGTATGCACTAAAGTTAGATGCACCCAGATTCATAAAACAGACTCTGCTTGATCTAAACAAATTGATAAACAGCAACACCATAATAACTGGAGACTTCAACACCCTGCCGACAACACAGGACAGATCCTCCAAACAGAAAATTAACAAAGAAATAATGGACTTAAACAGAACTCTAGAACAAATGGGCCTGACTGACATTTACAGGACATTCTACTCCAAAACCACTGAATATATGTTCTTCTCATCAGCACATGGGACATTCTAAGATTGACCATATCCTAGGACACAAAGCATATCTCAAAAAATTTTAAAAAATAAAAATTATACCATGTATCTTCTCAGATCACAGTGGAATAAAAGTAGAAATCAACCCTAACAGAAACTCTCATTTCTACACAAAGCATGGAAATTAAACAACGTTCTGCTGGATGATTATTTCATAAATGAGGAAATCAAGATGGAAATCAAAAGATTCTTTCAACTAAATGACAAAGGAGACACAAGTTATCACAATCTGTGGGACATAGCTAAAGCAGTCCTGAGAGGAAAGTTTATTTCCATAAATACCCACATCCAAAAGACAGAAAGATCACAAATAGACAACCTAATGAATCAACTCAAAGAGTTGGAAAAAGAAGAACAGACCTACCCCAATCCCAGGAGAAGAGATGAAATTAATAAGATCAAATCAGAACTAAATGAAATTGACAACAGGAAAACTATACGGAACATTAATAAAACAAAAAGTTGGTTCTTTGAAAAAATAAAATTGACATGCCTTTGTATAGACTAATGAAAAGCAGAAAAGAAAAATCTCTAATAAGCTCCCTTGGGAACAAAAAAGAAGATATTACAACTGATGCCACGGAGATACAAGATATACTTTATGAATACTACAAAAACCTTTATACACACAAACTGGAAAATGTGGAGGAAATGGACAAATTTTTAGAAACACACAGCCTCCCTAGGCTCAACCAGGAAGAAATAGAATTCCTGAACAGACCAATATCAAGGACTGAAATTAAAACAGCAATAAAAAACCTTCCTAAAAAAAAAAAAAATCCCGGACCAGACTGTTTCACACCAGAATTTTACCACACCTACAAAGAAGAACTGGTGCCTATCCTGCAGAAACTATTCCACAACATCGAACAGGATGGAATCCTCCCCAATACATTTATGAAGCCAACATAACCTTGATACCAAAACCAGGAAAGGACGCAACAAAAAAGAAAACTACAGACCAATATCCCTTATGAATATAGATGCAAAAATTCTCAACAAACTCCTAGCTAACTGAACCCAGGTGCTTATCAAGAAGATAATCCAACACGAACAAGTGGGCTTCATCCCAGAGATGCAGGGATGGTTCAACATATGCAAATCTATAAATGTAATTCACCACATAAACAGAAGCAAAAGCGAAGACCATATCATTCTCTCAATAGACGCAGAAAAAGCATTTGACAAAATTCAACACCCTTTTATGATAAGAACACTTAACAAAATAGACATGGACAGGGCTTACCTAAAAAGGATACAAGCCATATGTGACAAATCCACAGCCAACATCATACTGAATGGGAAAAAATTGAAAGCATTCCCACTGAGAACTGGAACCAGGTAAGGTTTCCCACTATCTCCACTTCTATTCAACATAGTTCTAGAAGTCCTTGCTACAGCAATTAGACACAAGAGCAGAATTAAGGGGGTCCAAATGGGGGCAGAAGAGATCAAACTCACACTCTTTGCTGATGATATGACATTATGTCTAGAAAACCCCAGGGATTCAACCAAGAGACTACTGGAATTGATAAATGAATTCAGTAAAGTCTCAGGACAGAACATCAATACACACAAAGCAGAGGCATTCATAAATGCCAATAACAGTCAAACTGAGAACCAAATCAAAGACTCAATACCCTTCACAACAGCAACAAGGAAAATAAAGTACCTAGGAATATATTTAACTAAGGAGGTAAAAGACCTCTACAGGGTGAACTATGAAACACTGAGGAAGGAAATAGCAGAGGACATAAGCAGGTGGAAAACCATACCATGCTCGTGGGTTGGCAGAATCAACATTGTTTAAATGTCTATACTACCCAAAATGATCTACAGATTCAATGCAATCCCTACTAAAATGCTAACATCATTTTTCACAGATATAGGAAAAATAATTTCATGCTTCATATGGAACCAGAGAAGACCCAGTATAGCAAAAACAATCCTAGGCAATAAAAACACAATGGGAGGCATCAATTTACCAGACTTCAAGCTATACTACAAGGCTATAGTAATTAAAGCAGCTTGGTACTGGCACAAGAACAGGGACATCGACCACTGGAACAGAACTGAGAACCCAGATATAAAACCATCCTCACATAACCATCTAACCTTTGACAAAGCAGACAAAAACATATACTGGGGAAGAGAATCCTTACTCAGTACATGGTTCTGGGAAAACTGGATAGCCACATGTAGAAGACTGAATCAGGACCCACACCTTTCACCTCTCACAAAAATCAACTCACGCTGGGTAACAGACTTAAACCTAAGGTGTGAAACTATTAGAATCCTGGAGGAAAACGTTGGAAATACTCTCTTCTAGACATTGGCCTAGGCAAAGAATTTATGAAGAAGACCCCAAAGGCAATCACAGCAACAACAAAATATATAAATGGGACCTGATCAAATTAAAAAGCTTCTGCACAGCCAAAGAAACTGTCAGGAGAGCAAACAGACAACCTACAGAATGGGAGAAGATTTTCACATGGTACACATCCGATAAAGGGCTGATAACTAGAATCTATTTAGAACTCAGGAAAATCAGCAAGAAAAAAATCAAACAACCCTATCAAAAAGTGGGCTAAGGACATGAACAGAAACTTTTCAAAAGATGACAGAATAATGGCCAAAAAGCATATGAAAAAATGCTCAACATCTCTAATCATCAGGGAAATGCAAATCAAAACCACAATGAGATATCACTTATCTCCAGTGAGACTGGCCTTTATCAAAAAGTCCCAAAACAATAAATATTGGCATGGATGCGGAGAGATAGGAACACTCATACACTGCTGGTGGGACTGCAAACTAGTGCAACCTCTGTGGAAAGCAATATGGACATACCTTAAAGAGATACATGCAAGTAGATCTACCATTTGATCCAGCAATCCCATTACTGGGCATCTACCCAAAAGAACAAAAGACATTCTATAAAAAAGACATCTGCACTTGAATGTTTGTAGCAGGACCATTCACAATTGCAAGGATGTGGAGACAACCCAAATGCCCATCAATACATGAGTGGATTAATAAAATGTGGTATATGCATACCATGGAGTACTATTCAACTATAAGAAACAACGGTGACATAGCACCTCTTGTATTTTCCTGGATAGAGCTGGAATGCATTCTACTAAGTCAAATATCCAAAGAATGGAAAAATAAGCACCACATGTACTCACCAGCAAACTGGTTTCACTGACCAACACCTAAGTGCACATATAGGAATGACATTTATCAGGCATCAGGCAGATGGGAGAGGGGAGGAGGGTATGGGTATATACATACATAATGAATGTGATGTGCACCATCTGGGGGATGGACATGCTTGAAGCTCTGACTCAAGGGGGGTGGAAGGGCAACGTATGTAGCCTAAACATTAGTATCCCCATAATATGCTGAAATAAAAAATAATGGAGAAAAAACCTGGAGCCTTTCTTGTTGTGTCACCCAATTTTGCTCTCCTTCCCTTACCCACATTCACGTGGGTAAGTGGGCAGTGATTTTTCCTGCGTGGGCTCCAACATATACTATGTCCTTCATCTTTTGTTGTCTTGAATCTTTTTCATGGCCCTAGACTTTTCTCCTTCTGCGTCAATCTTATCAACAGGATACATCTCCTGGTTCATCCAGGACAACATTCGTGGGGATCCCTTTCATGAGGGTTTCATTCTCTATACTTCTTTCTTACTGATAGGGCATGCATTATCATGCAGATCTGGCTTTCCATGCCTTGTGCCAACAGGGTAACACTCCTCTCAATGCCCAATCAAATGGCTACATGATTCCCATCGGATGAGATGTGGCCCAAAGTGTCTGGCCTTTGCCTTCTAATAAATGTGGTGTTTTCTTTCATCTACACTTTCCTTTTAATTGACTGGGGTATGCCCTTCTTATGTTCCTGGTGTGGGTGTGGGGCCCCAGTCCCAGCACAGAATCTTTGGCTCCTTTTTTTTCACTGAGAAGAAGGTGTCAGGTGCAGGGACCAGATGTCAGGTCCGTGTTTCCTGGTTCTTGGTTCCCAGTACTGAAGAATGGTTATGGGTATCCAGCAGAGCAAATGAGCAGACCAAGCAGATGCAAGCAGGAAAAGTGCCAAAGTTTATTAGAGCAGAGTACGTTCTGAAGAAAGAATGGGTCAACCCCTGTAAGTGGAGGAGACCCTGAGTTTAACAAGATTTCTCCCCTTTGTGCTGATTCCCTAATTCTATGTTAAGTGGGGAGAGGAATGTTCATGGTTTTTCTTGGAAAGAGGTGGAGAATTCCCAGGATAGAGAATCCTCAACTTTTTTAACCTTGTAAGGCAATTTCCAGGGGTTGCCCTGACATTTGTAAACTGTCATGGTGCTGGTGGATGTGATTTTTACTATATTAATTAGGGTAATTCATTTAGGGTCACTGTCATCTTGCTTGTACACATGTTCCAAAGACCCTTTTTTGTAGCCTTTATCATATCTCCACTTTGTGGTTTCTCTACCTTTTTTTGGTTGATCAGTCCTTGGAGAGCCCCTATAGTGGAACAAACATTTGTTCAGTCTGGGGAAGCCTGGATTTGTCATCCGGTCCTTTTTGGGAGCCCTTTCTGGTCAATTTGTTCTTCTTACTGTAGACAAAGTATCTCCTATTGCCATCTGGGCCTCTCCCTCTTCTTCTCTACCTAACAAAGGGATAAGGAATTGGGTGGGTGCAGTTGGGGGGGAGGAGTTGTAGTGTTCCAAATTGTTGAAGGTGGGGCTGTTTGTAGTACTTAACTCTTTTGCCTTCTGGCAAGGTTCCCTGAACTTGCCAAGGACTCCAGCAGAGAGCCTATGTGGTCCAGATATGCTTTGCTTTTCCTTTGCTTTCCCTGGACCTTCACTGCCCTGTGGAAGTGGATCTGTGGTTATTGCCAATCTGGGATAGTCTGGCCTGCTTCTGAAACACACTGTCACTCCACCTGCCCTTCTGGGATCCAATATCCCCATGTGGCCTACCTGTGGGTCACCTTTGCAGTCCCTTGGACTTACCTAGGTCCATGTTTCCACCCTTGCTGAGAAGCAATGGGGACAAGAAAGAGGCCCTGGACTTTGAGAACAGGACAATACCTGGTAGGCCCAGGTCAGAAAGAGGCAGTGGACCATGGGTCAGTGGATTTTCAGCTGACCCCTGCCTGTGGGGACTCTGGTAACCTCAGGTGCCACAACGGCCCCATATCCCCTCACCACATTTCATCATCACCATGTCAGCCCACTCCTGTCCACACCACCCAACCTGAGATCAGATCCAAGGAGGACTCTGTTCACCCCCACCATGAAGCTGGGACTCCACCGGGAACTGACCTAGATCTCTGCTCCAAGGGGTTCTGAGAAGAGGACAGTTGGGGTCTGGCCTTTGGTCCTACCGCAGCCTCCTTTCATCTCCCAGACACCCCACCTATGTATCATGCTTCTTCCATCATGCCTGCCTAATCCTGCACTGCTGCAGCAGCCTGATGTCCATTCCAAGTTCAGGCCAAACTTAACAACTGCACATGTCATGGCTCCCCGCCTGCTGTCACAGGGACCACGGCCATTGCCTAGAGATGTGTCCCTGAGGCAGGAGTCCTCTGTGGCCATGCATTAGTATCAGGTGCTGGCCTGTCCTTTACAGCCATCCCAGGGGATGGGCCCTGGATTCTAGGAGAGAAGAAGGGCCTACCAGACTGAAGAAAGCTCCCTCACAGCATGGGGAAGCACCACAGTATCAATCAATCACTGCCTCACTCCCTCCTAGTAGGTGTGTATGTGAGCCTCCCTGGCAGTTGTCACCCAGTGATCTGGAAGGCTGGACTGCCCGTGTGCCCATGGGATGCTCTGTACCCAGAGTTTCTTCCTCACGAGGTGCCAAACCAAACACGCAGCCTCAGGAGCTGCCTGGCTGTGTGTGTGTGATAGCTTCTGTGCGAGTGCTGTATGCCTGCATGTGTGTGTGTGTGCAGCAGCGTGTTGTCTATGTGTGGTGGCTGGTGGGAGGAACTTATCTGGCTCATGGGCCTCAGGGCTTCTGCCAAGTCACCTTCTCTTCTGGTGAGCCCCTCCATGCTCCATTTTCTTTTTCTGGGTCAGTGTTATCAACCAGAAACATTTCCCACTTCACCAAGGACAGCATTTGCTTTACTCATGCTTTGGGACCTGGCCCTGCCTGGGGGATGTTTGTATTTAAACTTGAATATGAATTATATTCTTTTATGGATTCTATTTATATGTACATACACACATACAGTAAATATATATGTTATTCACAAATGGAAACAACACAATCACAATTATTTTACAGTTTAAGATTTTGTAACCTTCCTGGCCTGTGGTGTTTTGAGGAGGCAGCCTGAGCTTTGAAAATCGAAGCACTCCGCTAAGGCTGCAATGTCCAATAGAAATAAAATGTGAGCCATGTGCATCATTTAAAATGTTCTAGTAACCACAGAAAAGAAAAAAGAAACAGGTAACATTGATTGTAATATTTTATTTAACCCAACATATAAAAATATTGTTTTTCTATTTGATCAACAAATAATTATTGATGAAGTATTTTTTGTACTGTATCTTTGAAACTCACTCTATGTTTTAAGCATGTAGCACATCTCAGTTCAGACCAGTGACATTCTAGGGACTCAGTAGCCCCACTGGGCCAGTGGCTGCCACACTGAAGTATATCCCTGAGGGCTCTGACTCCCCTGACTTCAGAGAGGTGACAGGTCTGAACCATGCTTTTTTTGTCAGCAGCATGGGAACACCCCTCCCTACCATCATCTCTCCTCAGGCCCAAGGGTGAGAGAAATGGTGCCCCAAGAGAGAGCGAGAGAGCAGGGAGCTGCCAGCAGCAAGTGTCCACAGGTAGATGGCCACTTGCAGCAGCTGGATGGTGGGGCCTATCCACCTTACAGAAATCATGCACTGAACAAAGAATGATGTTCTGCAAATATATTACAAAGCATGGAATATACATTTAAACATGTATAGGATGTTGCCTCTAGGATTCTGAGAGGCACCCAAAGTTCAATAAGTGTACCCAGGGCCTCCAGGGATTAGTGGACCCCACATACCAACCCAACCACCACACCTTGAGCCTCCAACAAGAGCACTGGTGAGCACTGCACCAACTGTTTCCCCTCCTGTGGCCTGCACAAAGCAGCAGAGAGATGTAGGCTAGGCTGAGGAACCAGGCCTGCAGATCCCATGAACAGCAATGGATAAGGGCCTGGCTGGTCTCTGCCCTGCACCTAAGTAGGACTTCAGCACCTGGGCATGGGCCTGGCACATCAGATGGGGCCAACCTGATGGGCTGTGGCCTTTACACTTTATAGACGACACACTGCTCTAACTCACAGATTATTTGTAAAATATAATTGTGTCATCGAGGTAAGAATGACATTTCTTAGTAACACAGAGACAATCTTACACAAAGACTTTTGGTAGCACCACTGTAAATACTTGGAGAGACATTTAGAGTGCTCTCTTACCAATTCTAATGCTGCACCATCCTCTGCTCATTCTCCCATATCTGATGATGAGCCTCAAAATCTACTACTAAAATGTGCAGGAAGATGTTTCCCTTTTTTCCTTGTGGAATGGGGATGGTAATCAGTATTTTAGACATTTTTATAAAAATATGTACTTCATTTAAACATTATGATAGAAATGCAAACATCCTTAATAATAGTAGAGATAATAGTGTAATAAAACTCATTACAAGTAGTACCAGTCTAAAAGCTTCCAAAATTTTTAGTATCTTACCATAATTTTCTTTTTTTCCAAAATAGTAAATGGGTACAAATGTTTTTGTTACAGGGATAGTTTTGTAAAGCTTAAATCAGGGCTATTAGTGTGCCCATTATACAAATAGTGTTCATTGTACCTGTTGGGTAGGTTTTTGCCCCCCTCTTCTCCCTCCTCTCCCCTGCTTGGTTTCCAATGACTTTTACTTCCCTCTGCACATGTGTGCCCATAAGATAGATCCAACTTATTAGAGAGTACATTTGGTGTTGGTTTTTCCATTCTTGAGATACTTCACATAGGAGAATGGTCTCCAGATCCATCCAAATTGCTGCAAAAGACATGAATTCATTTTTTATGGCTGAGTACTACTCCATCCAAATTGCTGCAAAAGGGATTAATTCATCCTTATTCATGTCTCAGTAGTACCCCATAGTATGCATATACCACATTTGTTAATCCACTCATGAATCGATGGGCACTTGGGTTGATTCCACGTCTCTGCAATTGTGACTTGGGCTATGACAAACATTAGAGTCCAGGGGTTACTGAAATCTTGGCACTTGTCCCCGAGTCTGTACCAGAATAACAGGACGAGTGGTTTGGAGAGCAGGAAAGAGAGATTTATTAATTTGCTGGCGAATGCAAAACATCGCAGACTCCTTTCTTAAAGCACCAATTCCTAATCATAAGCAAAAATACAGAGCTTTTAAAGGGAGAGTTTTCAGTTCCAGGCTATTGTTGTTCAAACACAGTTGATTCTGATCCTGTGAAGACAACCTCAAGACCTCCCGCCCACATGGACCTACTGGACCTACACAGTTCTGCTGAGCCATTTCCTGTAGCACAAAGAACAAAGGACACTCCCCTGCCCCTTGCAACTGCTGGCCTCAGACAGGATGCAGGTTTTAGTTCTCCAAAAGGAGTGGGGTAAGTTTTAAAGAGACAGAATACATTTTTGCCCTTTTTTCAGGACATTCCTTCTGTTACACAGGTGTCTTTTTGATAAAAGTACTTTTCCTTTGGATAGATACCCAGCAGTGGGATTCCTGGATAGAATGATAGTTCTACTTTTAGTTCTTTGAGAAATATCCATACTGTTTTTCATAGGGTTTGTACTAATTTGCAGTCTCACCAATAGCGTATAAACATTCCTTTCTCTCTGCATCCATACCAACATCTATTGTTTTTGGATTTTTTAATAAAAGCCATTTTAACAGAGGTAAAGTGATAATATCTCATTATCATTTTAATTTTCATTTCCCTGATGATTAGTGACATTGAGCATTTTTTTCATATGTTTATTGGCCATTTGTCTTATTTTGAAGAATTTCTGTTCATGTCTTTTGCCCACTTATCAATGGAGTCATTTGTTACTTGCTGATTTGCTCGAGTTTTTGTAGATTCTAGATATTAGCCCTTTATTAGATGCATAATTTTTGAATATTTTGTCCCATTCTGTAGGTTATGTATTTGCTCTGTTGATTAGTTCCTTAGCTGTGTAGAAGGTTTTTTAATTTAACCAAGTCCCATATATTTATTTTTGTTATTGCTCTAATTGCCTTTCAGGTCTTATTCATAAATTCTTTGCCTAGGCTGTTGTCTAGAAGAGTTTATCCTACATTTTATTCTAGAATTTTTATGGTCCCATGCCTTACATTTAAGTCTTCTATCCATCTTGAATTAATTATTGTGAGTGGTGAGAGATAGGGGTCCTGTTTCATTCTTCTGCATGTGGTTATCCAATTTTCCCAGCATCATTTATTGAATAGGGCTTTTTTTCCCCACTGTATGTTGTCTGCTTTGTCAAAGATCAGTTGGTTGTAGGCAGATGGTTTTATATCTAGGTTCTCTATTCTGTTCCATTGGTCTATGACTCTCTCTATTTTCACACCAATACCATGATGTTTGATTGCTATAGCTTTGTAGTATAGTTTGAAATCTAGCAATGTGATAACTCCAGATTTGTTCTTGTTGCTTAAGATTGCATTGGCTTCTCAGGCTCTTTTCTGGTTCTAAACAAAGCATAGAATTATTTTTTTCTAGATCTGTGAAATATGACATTCATATTTTGATAGGGATTGTATTGAATCTGTAAATCACTTTGTGCAGCATGGAAATTTTAATAATGTTTATTCTACCAATGAATAAGCATGATATGTTTTTCCATTTGTTTGTGCCATCCATGATTTCTTTCCTCAGTGTTTCATAGTTCTCCTTGTAGATATCTTCCATGACCTTGGTTAAGTATTTTCCTAAGTATTTTATTTTTTGTAGCTATTGTGAATGGTATTGAGTCTTTGAGTTGACTCTCAGCTCAACTGTTATTGGCATATAGAAATGCTACTGATTTGTGTACGCTGATCTTGTAACCTGAGACTTTACTGAGTTCTTTTTTATCAATTTCAGGAGTCTCTTGGTAGAGTCTTCAGGGTTTTCTAGATACAAGATCTTATCATCAGCAAAATGTGATAGCTGGCCATTTTCAAGGACCAACTTCAATCATTCTAGTGGCATTTAAAAATAAGCATAACAGGTCACAATATTTAGTTTGTAAGTATTTCAGTAACTACATCTAATGAATCAAAAAATGATGTAAGCACTGTTGTAATACCTAATAAAATATAAATAATTTCTTAATATCAAATAAAACTTGGTTTAAGTAATTTTCATAATTGAAATTCTAGAGATATACAACCACCACAGACTCTGCATGACCCACCTTAATGCTCTATGTACAAACAATATTTAGCCTAGACACTCAGAATGAGAAAACTGAATATATTTTTTTGGGATAAAAGGCCATAGAACATGATTACTGATAAAAATGTCCAGTGAATAAAGTGATATTCTAAAGCACTTTATTCTGAAAACAAGAAAAAAGATATTATAAACTTGAAAATAATGTATATAAAGGGAAGATGAAAATTTTGCTCAGTTTTTGGAGGAAGAGGAAAAGAATCCAGTAGCTAAACCAAAATTTTGGCTCCACTAGACATGATGTTTGAGTAAAAACCAAAAACAGGAGAGAAAGAGAAAGCCACTCATGGAGTGAAATCCCTTCAGGGAGAACATCCTCAAAGTTTAAAATGTTGGAAAGGAGCAGAACATGGTATTCTAGGAATTGATGGCCAGTGTCCTCTTACCATATAACAAAGGACACTTAGGTTGATGAGAAAGAGGAGACATTACCTAATGGAGGAAATAAAAGAAACAAAGTGTTAGAAAAAAGGTGAGTTTTCATTTGGATCATATCTCATAACAGAATGTGCAAATAATATTTAATAGCTAGATCCGGTCATGGAGCCAAGCCTTCAGGTGAAATTGGCCAATTATGTCATACTAAATTCCTGGAACTGAGGGATTGAAACTGTGCACAGTGGTCACTTTTTGAAAGCTGGCCTACACATGACTTTGTAGCTACATTTTCCCCTCTCATGGGATGTAGAGTTATAATCTCTTTTTCTCTGTTTCATACTATTGGGATACCACGTTTACTTAATTAAAATGATGGGCTAATAACATTAATAAGAGGGAAGTAAAGTAAATTTAGAGAAGGGAAACAAGCAGGAGCCCAGTCTGGAGGGTGATACAGGCATTGCTGTGAGAGATATGGTGGCCCAGACCAGGGTGGACCCAGTGGCAGTAGTGAGAAGTAGTAACATGTTGTGTATATGCTGAAGTACTTGCTGTTAGTTTGGTTGTAGAATTCAAGATAAAGATGATAGTCCAGGATTAATCAAGTCACTTTGTCTGTGCTAGTAAAAATGTGAACTTCTTGGACTGAGATACATAAACAAATGTTATCTAGGCATCATTAATAGTAAAAAGCTTTGATTGTCAGGTTGTATAAGAAAGAAAAGTTGAGTTGGAAGTTTTGATATTTTTAAGATGCAATTAAAGTTACATGGGGTCATAATGATGGAGCCCTAATCCAACAGGACCAATACTTACAAGAAGGGGAAGAGACACATGCACATGAGTGCACAGATAAAGGTCATGTGAAGAGGCAGCAAGAGGGGCCATCTGCAGCCAAGGCCTGAGGAGAAACCAAAACTGCAGACACTTCATGGTGAACTTTCAGCTTCCAGAACTTTGAGGAAAAAATGTCTGTTGTTTAGTGATGTGGCCCGACTTGAGACCGAGGAATGAACACAGAGACACAGAGATGCAGACACACGACTGCAGCCCGTACAAAAAGACACAGACACCACAAGACAGTATGAGGCTGCAGCAAAAAGCTTTTGCTGGAGCTGCTTTATTTATACCATAGTCTGTTTGGCAACTTTCCCACTGTAATTTCTTTGTTCCCACACCATCCCGACTCAACATGTCTCTGTTCCTTGTTGTTTCGTCTCCGGCGAGCAGATATTTGCATCTAAACTCTCTAGCCCCTCCTGTTTGCAGGGTGAGGGTGCTCTGGCTTGCGTGCAAGGCCACAGATATGTTCTTGAGAAGAACAACAAGGAATCGTTCCCAGGCACAGGTGTCCTCTACAGTTTAGGTTGCCCAGTCTATGGTATTATTTTTTTCATAGAACAGTGGCTCAGAAAGAGGTTGTGTGTGTGTGTGTGTGTGTGTGTGTGTGTCATTTGTTTGTTTGCTTGTTTGTGGAAGCCCTTGCAGAGTAATATAGAGAGCTAAGCCTACATGTTTTCAACATTTAATATGAAGCTAAAGTAATCAAGACAGTGTGATATTGGTATAAAATAAGCAAATAGTCCAATAGAACCAATCTAGAATCCAGAAATAAACTCTCACATATACAGGCACCTGATTTTTGACAAAGGTGCAAAGATAAATAAGTCAAGGAAGAATAGGCTTTTCAACACATGGTACTGGAACAACTGGATAACCGTGTGTAAAAAAAATGAACTTGGATCCACACCTCACACCACATAGAGAAATTAACTCAAAATTAATCAGACATAAATGTAGAACCTAAAATTTACAAAACATATAGATGGTTGTTACTTTTAATAGCCCCAAACTAGATACAGCCCCATGCCCATTAAGAGATAAATGGATAAAATGCATTATATTTGTACAATGTAATACAGCTCAGCAATAAGAAGAAATCAACTATTAATGCATGAAAAACAGATTAATCTCAAAATACTGTTGCTAAGTAATGAGAAATGAGACCAAAATAGTGCATACTATAAACTACTTCCATTTAATAAAATTCTTCTAAAAAGAAAACTAATTTATAACAAGAGAAAGCAGGGCAGTGACTGCCTGAGCAGAGCAGCGAGGCGAGGGCTGGGAGGTGGGGACTATGAGGGCCGTTAGGAAACTTTGGGAGGTGACGGATATGGTGACTACCTTGATTGTGGTGGTGGTTGGTTTCACATGTGTCTACATATCAAATTGTGTCACATTTATCAAATTGTACATTTTAAATGTGCACAGTTGTGTGTCAATTATATCACAATAACAAAAGAAGGAAAAACTGGATGTATCTTCTCTGCATATTCTGTCCATTATTAATAAAAAACTGAAATTAATTAGTAGAGCAAACACAATATTCTGTATTGATTCTAACATCTAGAAAAAAAAGTCATCAAATAACATGAACTTAAGAGGGCCATGATGTTCTCTTGTGGCTCTGACTTAGATTTATGCTCCAGACCATGTGCAACAGCTATGAAACAGTCCTGGGCCCGAGACTTCTGTCTGTCGTTAGGCTTAACATCACCTTCGTCACAGTCACATTCCAGAACAATTGCAGCAGCACTACACAGGAGCCATGGTGTAAAGAAGATAGAAGTGGGCCATCATTCAATTTCTAAGAAGCTATTACTTTCTAGCACATTGTAGATATTTAATAAATATTTTGGAATAAATAAGGTAACAATTCCAGCATTGAATCTTCATTTCCTTTATGCCCAGAAGAAAGAACAATGGAAACAAGTTTTAGTAGGCCAGAAAGAAACAATGCTACATATGTACAGTTAAAATTCAACTTAACGTAGAACTGATCACTGCAGAGAATTTGGTACCCCGGCTGGTGCCATAAGTTTGTCTCTCATAGGCTACTCCAAAAGCTCCTTAATGCTGGTAGATTTCGGTGAACTGGAGCCCCCAGCCTGCCCACCCCCATACACCCAGCCAACGGCAGTGCCGACCTTGAGCCTGCTGATGGGGGGAGTGCGGTCGGGCCCAGCTTGCTGCTGTTCACCTCACCTGCCCCGTCTCTGTGCCTTGCAGTGGCTCCTCCTCACTGCCCAGCACCGCTGGTTGGCTGGCAGTGCTGCACGCAGAACGGGCCGGTGAGGAGAGCACTCTGCCAGGGTGGGTGGGGCTGGGCTGCCCCCTGCCCATCCCTGCCTTTGGCACTTACCCAGCACGCACTGCCAGATGCTGCCAAACTTGTTCTCCACCATGCAGGTAGAGTGGCCGAGGTCCAAGGGCACCACACTCTCTGTGACCAGGCCCCGCTGCTGGTGCCACAGCTGCAGGTGGATGCTCAGGTGGGAGGACGGAACCACAGGCCCCACCCCAGGCCCCGCCCCCACTTCCTTCTAGGCCCAAAGGCCCTGCCCCTGTGACCAGGCCCACCTTGATTCCATGATGTGATGCCCTCCATGGAACTCCTTTAACCAAGAGCTGGTGAGAGTGGGGTTGCTGGTGCCTGGGCAGCAAAAACAAATGGTGTGGGTGACCAGCTTGACCAGCAGCTTCTTGTCGACTGAGGCTGAGTCGGTAAGGGCCCTGCCAGCAGAGATGCACATGAAGGTGATAACAGAGATGGGAGTAGACACCCATCTGACCCAATCCCCCATTCCAAAGCTGCTCCTGCCACCCCCAGCCTCAGTTTCCTCCCCTGTGTAGGCAGAGTGTTGACCCTTCTAGGACCCCTCCCTGGGCTGAACAAGCCTTCCAGAAGCCTCAACACCATGTTCCCCACCCCCACCCCAGTCATCCTCAGTGCTCGGCCATACGTGTCCTCCCTTCTCCTATGAGAGGTTCAAGGTGCTCTACTCTGGCTGGGGGGGGGGCCTTTAGGACATAAGGGCATCTCCCAGGGGAGTCACCCACCAAGGGAGGCACACTGAGGCAGGCCCTACAGAGGGAGGCCCAGGACCCAGTGGGCAGCCCAGCTGGGTGGATGAGCCAAGACAGGACTTGGGAGCAGTTTACCAGGAAGGGAAACCCACCCACCTGCAGAGCCAGGGGACTGAGAGGCAGGTGCTGAGACCTACACCACCCTCTGCTGAGCTCCAGGGCCTGGCGGGTACCCATGAGGATGGCATCCTGGGGGCCCCACCTCTTCCCCATCCAGGCTTCCAGGGCTGCTGCGCCCACCCTCACCCTCACAGCCCAACTGTTTTTCTCCTTCGTGGGGGCTGTGGTGAGGGCTGTGTTCCTGCTGGATTGTTGGGGAGGCTGGACTGCCGCCCCCAGGAGGGAGGTACCAGGGCCCCAGGACAAAAGAACAAGGCAGCCCCTTTCCCAGAGTGACTTCCCTGCCAGGCACCAGCAGAGACATGTCCATCTCATGGAGGAGGACACTGAGGCACAGGTGGGACCAGTGTGGACAAAAGCTGGGAAGAAGCACCTCCCAGAGCTCCGAGCTGCCCTCCCAGGCCTCCTGGGGTCAGGGTAGGGCGGAGACCTGGGGGAGGGGGATGGAGACTGAGAGAGCTGAGCAGGCCGTGGCAAGGGCTGTTTCCCAGGACTTGGAGGCCACAAGGACTCAACACTGCCCACTGCCAGATGGTGCCTTCGGAAAGGCGGCCCCCAGTGACCCTCAGCCTGACCCCACCCAGGGCAGAAACATCAAACACTTGCCTGGTACCACCAGGTGGGCAGGGGCGAGCAGGGACTCAGGGAACGGGCACTGGAGTGTGTGGTTGGAGGCAGGGCCAAGGGGGCAGCTGAGCTGGAACATTTCCATCCTCCCCTGGGGTCTGCTCCCCTGGGTTCCCCCAGCTCCGTCTCCCTGGCTGGTTCCTCCCCATCTCCCTGCCTGCCCACCCCAGAGAGCACAGGGGCTCAGTCTACACACCATCGGTCCCCAAGTTGTAACTGTCCCCCTGGTACATCCCACGATGACCCTCCTGTGCACATGCACATCTCTCAGCTCCTCCAAATCCAGAATCCCCACCTCCCTGACTGGCCCTTCCATGGCTGGGCAAAGTCCACCTGCCACTCTTCCAGGCCAACCACCCCCCAGACATCGTCCCCTCACTGCTCTCTCACAACCATAGCCCAGAAAACAAACTGCCACCACTCACTTTACAGCCCCACAGCCAGCTCCCCTCCCACTGGGCTCAGGCAGTCATCTGCTGGTGCCCTTAAACCCTCGGTCCATCTGCCCCATGGCAGCCACCTGAGCCCCTGTGCCCTACTGTACTCACACCTATGGCAGGCACCTCACCCAGAGCCAACACCACAGTCCCCACAGGCCAGCCCTGGCCTCCTCACTGTTCCTGGGACCCCCCCCAGAGCCCTGTGCCTCAGTCTCCCCATCTTCAGGATGAATGTCCTCCTCTGAGACCCAGCCTGCCACCCAGAGCCCAGGCCTAGGCATCCAGAGCCATCTCTATGGCACAGCCTGTACTCTAGCCTGAGGAGACCCAGCCCTCAGTGTGACCCCAGTGAGGTTGTCTCCTAGGCCTTGGACCCTCACCTGCCTGCAGGGCTTGCTGGGTGGCAAGCAGGTCCCAGCCCTGGCCAGCCCTGAGTGCCCGGAATCTGGTCTCACCTTTGTTTTCGGCTTTGTCCTCCCAACCTCCTCTCCTCCTGAGGACGGAGACCTGCAATGCAGGGGATGGTACAAGTGGGGGGCTTCTGAAAGCCAGCTCCACAGCGCGCCTCGCAGACTGCCACCACACAGGGCAGACATCAAACACTCGTGTCCCTCTTCCCCTTTGGGTCCCACAGCATCTGCTCCTGCCAGCACCGCTCCCCCACACCCACCAGGGCCAAGCTCGCCCAGGTGCCACGCGGGAAGAGCAGCCCACCGGTGCAGCCCAAGAGGTGCTGAGTCCTGGAGGGGCCCTGCTGGGCCTGGGGGCATTTCCCAACCACAGAGTCTTTCTGACTTTGCTGGTCACTGGCCCAGTGCTTCGGTTTGCCTCACTGTGCACAAGGTAAAAATGCCAGTCTGAAGACCAGGGGGCCCAGAGAGCCACCACACCAGGTTAAATGTCTGCAGCATGTGAAAGGGGAGGGGCGGTGAGAGGTGCTCCCTGCCCTGGGTCTCTTGCCCTGGGGGCTGATGTCAATCAGGCCATGGCCAGGCCAGGGTGCTGGGGAGGCCCATGTCCCCCACCTGGGGAACTTTGCTCCCAGTTCTGAGTCACTAGAGTTGAGGCACAGGGTGGGACGCAGGTCGAGAAATACTCCATGAAAAAGAGCCTTGGGTCAACCCCAGAGAATAAGCAACAAATTCGGACTCATGGCTGAAGCTGGCTGCCCCAAGGGATTTGGGTTTTGGGGTAAGATAAGGGCCTGGGGTCAGGGAACAAAATGTTCTGGTTTTGGACATTGCATGAAGGTCTCCACAGCTCTTTGGGGTACAGGACATGTTGCCAGATATGTGCTTTCAAGAAAGGGGCGCCAGGAAGGGCCCTTGAAGCCAAGAGCAAAAGACCAGCAACCTTCCTGCCTCTCCACCTGTCTCCCCACTTGGAGACTTTCATGGGTTTAATAGAGTCAGGAAAAAAATCTTTTATGGAGGCCAGCAGAATTAATTAAGTCTTATCAGGATTATATGGTCTAATGCTAGAAACAACCCTGCCATTATAGGGACAGGCGAGGAAACTGAGGTTCCAGGAGGGCACCCAGAACCTGAGCGGGCAGCTCCAGGCAGACCCCCGACCCCCACCAGAGGCAGCTCCACTCCCGGCTCCTTCCCGAGTAAATGTCTCAGGCGGGGGGGGGGGCGCCCGCCCTGCCCCCGCGCCTCGCTCACGGGCCATGGTTTCCCCGCGCTGCTGCCAGGCTGCGGATGGAGGGGCCTGAGGCCCCCTCCCCCAGGCCAGGAGGTGGCTGTCCCCAGGGCGCGGGCTCCGGGCAACCACCCACCAGGCCACTGCTCTCTGCTCAGCGGTCTGGAGCTCGGCAGCGCGTGGGCCACAAAGGCGGAACCTAGAGCGCTTGCCGGGTTTGGCTGGGGGCCTTGGTGACAGCACCTTGGGGACCGCGCACCCTCCCCTTCCCGGTCCCAGTGCCCCTCGTGGAAAACGTCCCACTGGACCTGGACCGCCAGCGGCCCCACACCCCGGGGTCATGCGCCCTCTCACCTCGGCCTGGCGTTGGGCCTGAACCCCAGGGTCAGACCCGAGACCACCGGTCATAGTCGTGACAGCAGGGATGGAGCAGTAATTGTGCCAGAGGGTGTCATTCTCTCATGCTCCACACGCCGACCTCTGCGGCGAGGGGCCGGTTTCAGCCGACGCACTCACACCCCCGCTCTGGCTTTGGCCGAAGCTGGCCAGGAACCGCGGCAGGGCGCAGGGTATGCGGATGCCACTCCCAGACCGGTTCCCCAGCTGTGACCTCGCGCTTGGGCGGTGGCCCTGCGGGTCTAGGTGCCACGCAAATCGCAGCACCGGCTGTGGCCGCGATCTTCTGGAAGGGGTTGCCCAGGAACGTCCGTGGTCGCTCCCCACCAGGCGCCCGTTCGGGTCCTCGACGCCTCTGCCTGCCGCGCCCGGCCCGTCCCTCGCGCCCGCCGCGTCCTTGCCCCGCCGCTCTCCGCAGGACGCGCCGCTCCGCGCCGGGGCTTCACGGGGGCGCCGCCCACGACGCCACCGCCAGGCGGAGAGCGAGGGCGCGGGCCTGGGCGTCCGTGCGGGGCCTCGGGGTCCTCAGGCGGTGGCGCGGTCAGGCTGCCCCCACGCCGGCAGCCTGGGTTGGACTGGGTGGAAATCGCAGGAAGATTTAAACTTGTGAAAAGTCTGCGGGGTGGGTGGTCCTGACTTAGGCCGAATGGAGAACATTTTTTAAGAGAATAAAAATGACACATGAGATCACATTATGCCGAGCTGCGGTGCTGTACTAAGATTCGTAGGTTTGCAGGAAGAAAAGTTACTATTTTAACATGAGCTAGTATTTCATTAAAGAGGATCACAAATGTGCAGTTATGAGTAAGCTGTTAGTCTTAGTTATAACAGATGTGTGTTTGATGAGTATCATGAGAGAAAAAAAAAACACGGCTGCTGGTAAGGAAGAGGTGCTATACTGCTGGGTGTGTAAAACAAAATATCTCTGTAAGCAGAAGCAGCAGAGAAGACTGAGGAACGAGAGTCTGAACATACCACCAGGTTGTATCTAAGTAAGATTTCTTGGAGAGTAGGGTTCTTATCCACACACTCTTGCTACTTGGAATGAAGGTGTCCTTCTGCCCTCTACATGCACCTACCCAAATTGATGGAAGAAGACAGGTGAAAAGTAGCCTAAATTTTGCTCCCCATGTCGGTGCCCTGGCTCACGGCTGCGTTTTCTGGAGTACAGAGAAGTTTGCCAATGTAGGTCTGAAAGACGTGGCGTTTTTCTAATCTCCACAATGGTGCTATGGTCTAGCTATGATTCTGAAAACTAGAAACTTCTGGGAGACTGCTTCTGAAAACTAGAGACTGTATGAAGGCACCCAGGAATCACTTGAACCAACAGGGACACATTGGGAAATGAGAAATTGTGTTCTACTTATTTAGAAGGTTGTGTTAGTGTGATATATGTGATATATGATATATGTGACAAGGACCGATGCAATACAACCCATGAGGCAAAACTTTCCAAGGAGTGCACACTTCGAACAGTTTGGAAAACAGCTGCACCTGTGCTTTTTTTTTTTTAGCAATTAAGCTCAGATTTCCCTTCTGTGGTTTCCTTTCAAATAATTACAAAGACAGAGTTGTGTTCCTTTGACAGTTGACATGAAAATTATGGGCCTGAAAAGAGATGAGCCGATGGCATTACTTCCTTGTAAACATGTCCTGGAGGCCTCATCCCTCACGCAAAGACTCACTCCGAAGACTGGGCTGGGCGAGTGAGTGTCGTCTGTCAGCATTAACAATAACAGCTCGAGACTCAGTGGTGAGAACAGGCAAGATTTTCTCAAGGAAATGGTAGAAAAATTCTATTCTTACAGTCTCAGCCTTATATCTCTGTTAATAATGACTAAATACAGATTTTTTCCAATGAAAACAGCAATGTTATAAATCCTATAATGTTATACATTTATAGATTTTGAAGAAATTTTTGTAATATTTGCATTGCAATTGCATTTTACTTTTTCTTATTTTATTATTTTTTTAGTTTAACTTACTATATGTACTTAGGTAAAATTTTATATATATATTTTTTTTTTTTTTTTTTTTTTTTTTGAGACAGAGTCTTACTCTCTTGCCCGGGGCGAGTGCCGTGGCGTCAGCCCAGCTCACAGCAACCTCAAACTCCTGGGCTTGAGCAATCCCACTGCCTCAGCCTCCCGAGTAGCTGGGACCACAGGCATGCGCCACCATGCCCGGCTGATTTTTTCTATATATATATTTTTAGCTGTCCAATTAATTTTCTTTCTATTTTTGGTAGAGATGGGGTCTC
>RJWJ010011415.1:0-44430 GCA_004363605.1 Indri indri
GGCAAGCTCTGAGTGGCACTGTTAGCGAAGAGCTCAGAATTCTAGTTATAGCTCTGTTCTAACTTGTTGAAAAGTCTTAGGTCTTTTTAGCATAAGGACCTTAGTTTCTTTTTTCTGTGTGATGGGACACGTTGGCCATGGCTCTTTACAGTTTTTTGGTGGAAATTCAGTAAGATGACACATGATGACGGGATGAGAATAATGATAATGATGACTATGACAAACACAGTCATGGTAATAGGAACAGCAGCTATTACTATTGATCTGTTACTACTGCAGCATTTATTACTATCACACTTTCTGCGGTGGGCCAGACACTGTTCTAGTCTTCTACATATATAGAAACTTATTTAACCCTCCTTTCAGTTCTATGAGGTTCCCACAGTTTTTCCCCCAGTTGACAGAAGAAACTCAGATATAGTGAATTTAATTGCCTAAGTTTAACTACTACTAAGTGACAGAACCAGGATTTAATCTAAATAGTCTGGCTCCAGATAAAGAATTTGAAAATATAAAGCCTTATATTTTACAAAGATTTATTACAAGAAAAATAAGACATGGTCTAAACAATTTTCAACAAAGAACATATTTTGAAGTTATTTATATTTTGATTACTTAGAGTATCTGTTTTTCTAATCCTATTAGGTTCTTAATGACATTGTGTTTATACAGTTTTTTTTTTTTCCCCCACTTAGAAAACAGCACCTTCCATCTTCATGTAGTTTCCTAAGGAAGATAAACCTCTAATGTCGTTTCTTGGTATTTATTTCTATGAACAGCAGCGTGCGTCTCCTCTGATGGATTACTCCTAAGAAACAAGGATGGCAGCTGCTGCCTCAAGCTTCCTGGCTGACCCTGAGCCAATTGGTGTATCAGGAAAAGGTGATTGAATTGAAAGGAATATCGCTATTTAAAGGCTAAAGAAAATTCTTCATCATATCACAAAATGTGGAATCAAATTTTAAATATTTTCTCAAAGTATGACTTCTGCCTCAAGTAGTTATTGTGCTAGATTCAAGCAAATTACAATGGATAGGTGATATTCTACCCCACAAGCTGCACACCTCCAACACAGGATTCCAGACTGTTAAATCAGAGGCTATGAAATAAGGCTGTTTTACACAGCCCACTGTGCCTGGTGGGAAACCATTGCTTTCAATACTGCAGCAGCTTATAGAGGCATATTTGTAATATCTTCAAACTCAGTTGGCTGCAGTTTGGAATTGCTGTAGCTACCTGGGAATTTGATCAAAAGAAAGGTTAGAAAGTCAAGTTAGGATGATATCCTCTGTTAGCTTCAGGAAAACAACCCAAACAGATGTTAACAGCCACTTTGTATTTGCCTCCCTGAGGGGCAACAGCTGGGACCTCTGCTACATTGACACAGGCAGATTTGGAACTGGTCAGGAGAAAGTCCACAAACGACAAGCCAGTGCTCTGCATTCCTGGGTTTTCTAACTCCAAAAGATGTTGTTAGAAGATTTTCTTTTCAGTTTCCACACATTCTATCGTACACAGCCGCAATCCCAAATCAGTGTTCTATGGGGTGAACAATATCATTTTAAGACTCTGAAAATGTACACTTTCTCTTTTTAAATTTGTCCATATGTTTGAGAAGCTTCAGTACAAAAAGAGGAGGTATTGATTCAGAGCCACGGGACCTAGCAGGGTAAACAGTAAAAACCAGTGTGGCGTCCGCACGGCAAGGCCAGTGATGTTGACATCAGCTCACACAGCAGTCTCAGGGTGGGTCAGCCACCTCATGCTGTGGCTGCAGTGATGGCACAATTTAGGCCCAGCTGAAACAAAGTCAATAGCAATGTCAAAGGGCCTCAGCAGTCTGAAAACACAACACTGATTCTTAACGTGGTGATGCTGCCTTCTGGTTAGGTTTCAGCTTGCTTCAAAAATAGGTTTGTTTAGAACCTATTTGCCACACTTTTCTCCTGGGGTCTACTCTACATTTTTGCCAAAAAATGAAATATCGCATCAGACTTAAAAAAAAAAAAAAAAAAAAAAAAGAACCTCTAGTGTTAGGCTGTAAACAACATACCGAGCACTTGATCCTGGCTCTATCAAAATCTTACTGGGAGTGGATGGGAAAACTGGGGGCTTGCTTATTTTCACTATTTCAGGGGTCTGCTTGCTTTCTTTATAAAATCTATGTGAAGATATGTACAGGCCAGATTTCATTTGACTGAATCTAACAGGACCTTGATTTTTTTTAATGAACATTTTCACTCATTTAGGAATAAGTCTCATTGCAAGCCACGTTTAAGATGCATTTCACTAATATCAATTATTTGAATGCCATCTTCATTTTTGGCATATCTGCATACCACTGTATTGCTATTTACATATTTTAAATGACTTTTTTTATCAATAAATTAAATTTTTATTCAACCTTACCCTAAGCAGTTATAGTCCTGAACTCATAAATCTGATCTATGTCTATGTGTATGTATGTATATATACACACACACACACACACAAATACATATATTTGTAATATTTTTCTGAATACATATTCTAGTAAAGATGGAACTAGCACAATAGAAACCGTGTCCATGTAAAATCATCCTATATTCCATCGGTGCTAAGTATACTACCCCCTTTGGAGAACTCTGGTTTATGTATGAAGGTCTTTTTGTTCTGTATGTTTTAAAAAGATACTACCTTGAAACTTTTACTTCTTTTGTCTTTTACTCTTATTTGGAGCCATCTTACAACTAAAACTGTGTTTCTGTTAACACATATCCTTACTCATTGACTAGTCATCTTGGTCTTCATTTTTTAACTCTCAGGTTCCCACGATAAGAAGCTGCAATACAGCTTTTGGCAGAACCTGCCATACCTCAAGGATGTCCAACATTGTATTCAAGTATAGTTAAAGTACAGGTCATAAACACCTACAGAAACAGTCTTTATTACAGTCATTGACTCTTCACTTCTGGAAACTAAAAATGTTACCTGCTGACAGTTACTGAACCTGCCAAGTGCTGCTACTATGAGCCATTTGCTGGCTCATGAGCAATTCGTGTTGTGTGGTGCTAAAGTCCTAAGCTTATTGATTTAAAATGGTTTCTTCTCTGTGAATAATTCTATAAAACTGTTTCACACCTCCCAGTAACTTAGTAGGTAGGAACACAGACTTTAGAGTTAGACCTGGGTTTGAATCCTGTCTTAATCTTTTGCTAGCTTTATGACCTTCTGCAATTACTTAACCTCACTCAGGCTCAGTTTCCGCACTTGCAAGTCAGACAACATAGGCAAAGTACTTTGAACAGTTCTCGGCATGAAATAAATGTTAAATTAATACCGTCTATTGCGATCATCAAGTTAGGGGTGCTGCCCAGGAATGCAATAGGAAGGGAGCAGGGGGTGGGATGGGGTGGTTTTTCTCTTTCTTGAAAATAAGGGCAGCATAGAACCAGGAAAATGAGGACAATTGGAAACAAACATGGGGTGACACCTCATGCTTCCCCGGAGCTATTATTTAGTTTAAATATTTAAAAAATATTTTTGGACCGGAATTTATTTTCTTAGATGTTAGGTAGTTTTATATATGAAATTTACCTGGAATGTCACGTATTTTCATGCTCTGAAATTCAGACGAGGCTTGCTTTATAATGTATTCTGCAATTTCATTCTATTTCATTCCCTCTACACCTTTACAACAGAAAGGCCCAAAAGAATTGAAGCTGTGACTGAAAGCCCTGCCTCTCCCTGTGTCTCCGTACACCATACTCCATCCAGACCAGAGATCCAGCAGGCAGAGGCTTGAGATGGTTCCAGACCTAAAATGGACCCTCTAAAATTTTCCAGACTTATTTTTATTAACAGATCTGAAATAATCTCATATATTTGTATATGGTGCTGTGTCTTCTTTTTCATACCTTAGTATTTGTGTTTTTCAACATTGTTTATTACTATTATAATTGAAATTCCCTGTGAAAACGGAGGCTTGTCTTGGTTATCAATGTCTCTTTCATCTTTCAAAATTATTAATCAAATTGTGGCACTTCCTTGCTTAAAATTCCTTACTGGCTTTCCATTGCATCGGGTAAAAAACAAATTCTCTCCATGGCCTCTAAGAACCTGCAGGATCTGGACTCAGCCTTACTGGAGGCCACTGTCCCGATTCCCTGCTCTCCATCCAGACAGCCTTATTTCAGGTTTTGCAAATTCATCACATGTGCCATTCCCTAAATCTGGAATGTTCTTTTCTATAGATGACTTCCTCTTATTTAAATGTCACATCCTCCACTGTGCCTTCCCTAATCATCTTATTTAAATAGCTCCCTTCCAGTCCTCCACAAGCCCAATCCCCATTTTCTATATCTCAGCAACCACTTGGTTTCCTTAGTTACTTGTAGTTTATTTATTCTCTTTCTGATTGTCTTCACTTAACGATCAGCTCTATGAGGTCAGGGGCCTGTGATATTGTTAGAGCTTAGCAGACTACATGGCACATGGTAGGTATTCAATAACTATTTGTTGAATGAATACGTGAACTTGGGAGGGAAGCGATGATAAATGTGTCATCCTTGGTGTAGAGAACAGAAAAAGATGAAATTGAAGATATAGGTTGAATCCAGATTACAGAGGCCTTAATAGTATTCTGTAGTAGGTCATAATCAGTGAAATATTTTTGAGCAGGGGACTAATGTCATTTGGCCTGTGCTTTAAAAAGATTGATGTGGCAAAAATATAGCAGGCTTGATAATAGTAGAAAAGGAGCCATAGGGAGACCAGTAACAGTATTAGGTGGAGAGCACTGGAACATAAGGGGGTGTTTTGGATAAAGAACAATGTTGATTAAAAACTTTGATAAAACTAAAACAGGTAGACAATAGAAAACAAATGTTTTTCTTTTGGTGGCTAATTCATTAAAGTACATGTTTTGAGAAGGTTATTGGAGAAAATGATATAAAAGAATTAGTCCCCATCTCAACACTCCATCCTAAGGAAGTTACTTTCAAAGGTACAGCTGGGTATAATCCAGCATCATTTCAGCACTTGTGCTCCATAGAGGGTCTTCTGGTTATGTCTAGGATGAGAAAGTTAAACAGTTGTTTTGTTACTTGTTTTCAGCTCCTTTAAAATTTCCTAATACAGGGCTACGTTAATTGACATGTATTTGATTTGGGAAATCTCTTTTATGGAGCATTGTAGAGGAGGAGGGCCAGGCTTCATTCCTTTGGGAAAAAGTCATCTCAGTTGGTCGAACAAGGATTTTGAGTCAGCACTTTTAGGTTTGAGTCCTGGCTCTGTCCTGCACTAGCTGGACAAGATTGGACAAGTCATTTAACCACTAAGAACCCTGTTTCTTGATCTATAAAATGGAAATGAATTATACCCTAACTCGCAGTAAATACTTTAAAACTATAACCTGCTCTATAAATTCTAGTGCCTGGGATTCACAGATACACTACATCTTCACTTTGCCCAACACAGCCATGCATCATATAAACATTTTAACTTCCATTTTATCTACAAATTATTAGGAGGGGATTAACAGATGCGGAAAATGGAAGAGGAAGAAAAAAGAAACTAGAACACATCAACCAGGCTAGCGTGTCCAGGGCATGGTGGACTAGGATTTAGAGGCTGGCTATACATTTCCCCTCGTATTTAAAATCATCAGGGAGTTGTCAGCACCAGATACCAAATTACTAAATATTCTAATTTGTAGTTTGCACTTATTTTTGTTTTGTTTTGTTTTAGTGAGTTTGTGAGGGTATTGTGGGTGGGGAAAGAGGGAATCTTCAGGTTATGTCATCGTTGTTATTGACGACGACATGATCACTACAAGGCAGTGCTTTCTAAACTACTTTCTCTTGAGTCCAAAACTTTTCGGGGTCTCTGATGAGAGGCATGGATTCCAGGAAAATTTCCTTGTACATCTTCACCCCCAATTTTACTTACAAATCAAAGGATTCACAGGACACCGGAAACCCCTCTAGAGAGAGAGCAATCCATGGACCCCAGGTTAGGAGACTGAGCTGTAAAGTAGCCACTGAATTTTTCTTTTTACAGTCTTTTTTCTCTGTTTTGCATGTTTTGTTTTAATGTAGTTCTAAGCAGGATTGTTTTTGTGGGTCATAGTCATGAAGGGTCTGGCATCATGCTAGGAATGTCCTCAAGCCTTAACAGTTGCAGTCTTTTCCATACTATTTCTGGGTAAGGTTGTTTGTTGTTGTTATTATTGATGTAACACTGACTAAATAACCATTCAAAGGATTTGTATGGCTCACATATGAGCCTTGGGAGCCTGAGTATAGGTTCTATGAGGAGACCATTGACTGCTTGGTGCTTTTCACCACAGAGCAAAATTTATCCCTTAGGGAGGGCTGCCCCTTTCTACCAGATGCACTGCTCAGCACCACCCTGGAGGGGCCCACACAGCAGAGAGGAGGGAAGACCACTAGGCGTATACCTTCTCATGTTGGGGTGCCTTACAGTGTGTTAGAACACCACTGAACCAAGGCACGTGTATGTGTGTATTCTTCAAAATACAAAGAGTTTTGGTATTTAAATATTTAAATCAAAAAACAACCAAAAAAGTCTAAGTTTTATTGAGGTGAGACAAATTTTCTAAAAATTTGCTTTTCTAGGTCAATTTCCATTTCTGCTCTGGAAAAGAGATGCATATATCTATATTTATTCTGGTAACTCTTACTATGATAGATGTTTAACTTTGATAGCACCTGCTATCAATTTCCAAAAAGCAAGCTGTTCCTAGAACATTAGAAAATACACAGATATTCTTTAAATAAACTAAATGCATAAATGGTTGAAATGCTAAAATTGAGGGATTCTGTCAGGGTAAGATTAATGCTGATATTGAAGCAATTTTACAGAGGTGCATATAATTGAAAAAGCATTTTGATTTTATTTAGGTAAAGTCAAAGCGTTTCTCAGCATGGTCTTCTGAGATACTCAGATAAAAGGTATTGTAGACATGCAAAATATCATTATTATTATTATCATTAATAGCCAGCCTGGTACATTAATCATTTCTTTGCAGCTGCCTTATCGATATTAGCTTTTTGGTCTTGACTGCAATTAGGAGCATTACAAACTGCTGAGTTGTGTTAATTCTCAGAACAAAAAGAAAATAAACTAATCAAGCACCACCAAATTGAAAAAGCATTTTGATTTTATTTAGGTAAAGTCAAAGTATTTATCAAAAACCTCTTTAAGAGAAGCAAATTTTCCATGCCTGAAGGATGCTTTCCAGTTATTTCTAAATATACCCTTTCATATCAATTAACATCTCAGAAGGGAAGGTTGGTCATATTGGAGTAAAACAGAAATTATATTTGCTCTTATAATACAAGATAACTCTAAGTATTTATGGTGATGACCATGAGTTCAAACTGCATTAAATTTCAATTTTAGCAAATTACGCCAGAAGAAATGACATTATCTTGTCCAAAGTCAGAAACCCAGTCACTCTGAAACTGGTTCTTCAGAATAGGTCCATATAGTTAGTTAATACAATTTGATGCTTATCTGGTTGATGTCCTGGGAAGAAAACTTGCTTTTTCTGCAAAGAAAAACCAAATTCCAAATACTCACATAGTTTTTTTTTAAATTTCACATTGACATTTTGCTCTATTTTCTATCTTTTTGTGGACATAGACATTTTGGATGATGACATGGCTAGATAAAGTGATAGTTTCCCTGAAAGAATGATTGTACCTCCAAGTGAAAAATCCAACTCAAAAAAAAAAAAACAAGAAATGGTCAGCAATATAAAGCAGAAAATATAACTTTTAAAGGAAAATTTTTAGTACTAAAAGAAAGAATAAAGAAAAATAAATCACAATAGTTACCAGATGATAAAAAATTAGGTTAGGAGAAATATCATGTAATTGCAGAAAATATTACAAGCCATTTTTCATGAGCTTCCTTGTTAACAGTCTTGGATGGATGATTTTGCTGCTCAGATGCTAATTACAAGTCTTGGCAACTAAAACCCAATAGAAAAAAAAACCCCGGGGAGTGGAGCATATTGATAAAATAAAATTGCAGATTAAATCATGTTTTTTTGTGGGTAGGGGAACACCTTTGATTCAAAAATTGTTTTATAAAATTTCAAAAATAAACCAAAACATTTTCCTACCTTAGAAAATAAAGTCAGTCTAGTCAGGTGTTTCATTGATAATAGAAGTGTTTAAACATATTTAAGAATCATTATTTAAAAAATAAATTTGATGTGTACGACTGTAGATCTATATTGGCAATGTTTTTCAAATTGGAATATTCTGATGTAGTCTCCAGGGTTTGCAAGTTCTATGAGAACTTATTTACTTACTTTGTTTTTACACTTTACTGAGTTAAAAAATGTCCATCTTTCTTATGTCATGTTACGTGGAGATTGCTCTATAGACTGAAGGTCTCCATTTGTGTTGCTATTGCATCAATGCTAAGATTATCTAAGAAGTTAATGTCTAACTCCAAATGTCCTTGGCCCAACCTAATGTCAAAACATTTGTCCCAAGGCAGACATTGAGATGAATTCCTTTTGCTGGTTATAATAACAAGAACTTTTCTTTTGCAATAGTGACATGTTGCAAAACTTTTTTCTTTCCTGAAATTGGTTCTTCGGATAGGTCCATATGGTTAGTTAATACAATTTGATACTTTTGTATCAAATTGTATTGATAGAAAATAGGAATAAGAGAACTTTTTTTTATTGACTAAGACTTTAATTTCTTAAGTTATTTAAGAAATTGAGACTTTGATCTGACACCATAAAAATGAAATTGGGTACTTATTGTTTCAGAGTAATAAAGAAAATAACAGGAGTGGACTCACTACGTAAATAAGCTCTATGCTTTTACTATGAGAAGGCCAAAGGATATCATGTAGATGATTTTATCATAATTGGTTAGAGAGAAGTGGTAGGAGTTTGAGGCCTTTCCTTGTCATAGAAGTACAGACATGTTGAACTGGAAAGAGCCTGAGCTGAAGCAGTTGGCACAAAACTCACAACATGCAGGCTATGAGCAAGTGTCAGGTGTGGATCTTGCCTTTGTATGATGAGGCAACTTGTGAAAGTGCAACAGCAGTGAATGCAGAAGGAAATATAAGAAAACAATTTTTTGAAATTTAGTGATATGCTTTTTTCACATTATTATATTTTGGAATTCACTGCTGAATTTTATTGGTAAAATGGACTGATGATAAAGATAATTATCAAAGTTTTCCCTTTTGAAAGTGATTGTACAATACTGAAGTTTGAGGAAAACTGATATAGGGGAATTAAATTTAATTCAGACTCACTCTTGGAAAAACTAAAAGTTGTTTGAAATAAACAAGCAAACCTTAATTCCTTCCTTCCTTCCTTCCCTCCTTCCTTCCTTCCTCTCTTTTTTTCTTCATCTTTCCCTACTCTCTTCTTCTTCACCCCTTGTCCCCTTCTCCTGAAAGTTGAAAAGAGCCAGATGACACCAAATTTTTAATTCCACATAATCAAAATGGTATTTAGCAAACGAAGAAAATTTTTAACACAAATATAAAATATATTTTATTTTTTCTTGAAGGCTCTAATTTAAAGTGTCAAGAATGTTGTGAGTTTCAGGACATTTGGGCCACATTATTTTTCCACCAACTTACTCAGATCCTACTCATGTGAAGACCCAGCAAGTTATTATGTAATTAGAGTTCATTACTCTTAAAAGATCCAGGTCTTCCTAAAAATAACCCCTCCTGGAAAACTTAACTCTTTAAAGAGTTAAATTTGGTTCAGTAAATATTATCTGAGAGTGCACTATGTACAAGATGCTGTACTAAAGCCGTAGGGTAAAAAGTTAAATTGGAGGTTATTTCAGCCACTGAGGACCTTCGAATCTGATGTGGGACAATAATACAGAGAAAGAGGAAGGTAAAGACATAGTCTTTTTAAATTTTTAAAAACGTATTTGTATGTCTTATGTTATGCTAGTAGTGTTTTACTTTATTACTTTTTAAAAAATTCTTTCTGGCCTTTTTTACTAGAGTTCTGAGCTTATGTGAGAGATATTCCTATTTTACTAGTTCCACAGCGTGAGAGAAGAGGCATCATTATTACATAGGATACTTTTGCAAGATGAAAATATCCTCAGGCTGGGACTAATGGATAAAGTCAAAGTAAAACAAAAGTGAAACTGCGATGACAGAGGGCTGAATTCAACATAGACATATTTGCTAGTGTTGAATGACAAATGATAACAATGTTGTGTCCTTCCCAGTGCTGGTAGCAGGAAGTAGGAACGTGTGGAGCCCAGGTGAGAGCATTAAAGGCCCAGACAGCCATGGGTGGTGCAAGTCACTTAAGGGACTCTCCTGAAATTTCTTTTATCATTGTATTAAAAATAAATAAACCCAAATGGCAGAGATGAAAAAAAGGTACAAAACCTATAAAGAAAACCTTAAAATAATACAGCCCTGAATTATTTTACTTTGACTAAAAAAATAAATATGCTCAATATTCATGGAAAGAGGATTATTTAATTCACGTTTAAGAGAACGGAATGCATGATACCATACAACTTTTTCAGAGGCAGAAAACAAAGCAAAACACAAAACTACCTTCCTGCTACTTCTATATTTGCAATAAGATAAGGATAAGGACATTTGTCAGACTAGCGGCAGAGTGAATGTGGTAAGTCTACAATGTCCTCTTTGGATCTGAGCTTGTAAAGTGTGTGTTGATGGATGCTAGTGTCATGGGGAAAAAAGTCTGGGTTCAGATAAATTTGAAAAACTTTGGGTTCATAAAGTGGGACTCCTCTGAGACTTTAACATGCTAATGTGCAGTGTGATTCTCCAAGAGGCAACCATGATGCATTCCCCAAATACTTTCAACCACGGAACACTTTTGGGAGAGCTCACAAGGAAATTAGGTCCTTGGGACACGGTTTTAGAAAATTCTGTGCTAGTATTGAGTATATGGAAGACACAATTATTGTTCATTTAAAAAAAAAAATGAAGCCAAAATACGTATATCCTGACGGTCCATCACAGAGTTGGGTATTTGATATGTGTTGCCTCATTTTGCCCTAATCTCTGTGATATAGGTATTATTACTGTTTCCCGACCAAGTCCCCCTGCCTCACTTCCCCATTCACAGTTTGTAGATTAGGAACTTGAGGATCTGAGAAGTTAAATATATTGTCCTAATAAACTGGTTAAACGTAGAGTGGGATTAAAATTATTTATAGTTTTTTAAAAGCTCAAATTTTGGAAAACTTAAAATGTGGTTGAAAATGAGTTAACTAAGAAATGGATTTCATCAGTGCTAGAATAATTGCTTAATTCAAGGAACACCTATGTGTGAGACTTTGGTAATGCAGTGAAGATGTGACCCCTTCTTAGGAACTTAAGGTTGGGTGGCAAAGGCAGACCCATGAACAGGTCATTTCAATGCAGTGTGATAAGTGTTAAGGAGAGGCAAATAAATCTCTCTGCTTTTGTCCATGATATTCTCTCTCCAACATATACAGTGAACCAGAGGCCTCGTTTCCACCCTTTGAACACATCAGAAGCTTCGAGGCTGAATTCCAATGCCTATTCCCTGTGAAACATTTTCTGGGCACTGTGGCCTCCTTCCTTGTTTGAAATTAATTGCTGTCTATACTATGCTTCCATAACGCTTTGCTTTTCCTCCATTAAAACCCTAATTTTCAAGGTCTGATCTGCATTATGATTTGTGATGTATCTGTTTATCACCCCTCCCCAGATTGGGAGTCTCTTGAGAGATGACATTATTCTTAGATGTTCCTATAAACCACTACTAACCAAAACAGTGCTTTGCTAAATTATAGCAGGCCCTCAATACATGTTTTTGTTTGTTTGGTTGCTTGCTTGGGTGTTTTTGAAATAAAATAAACTTTTTTTAAAGTTAAATTCTGCCATTGTTTTAAAATCATTAATAATCTGAACTGTAGCATCAAGAAAATGGTTAGAGGCATAAAAAGGTGGAATGTTCTTCCAGGACTCTTATTTTATTTTTATTTTAATTTTATTTTTTATTTCCCTCTGTTTCATATTAAGTCATAGAATATGAGAAAAAGTAAAAGGAAATAGAGCATGGACTATCTAGATCATTAAGAAACCCACAAAAGCCTTTCATGAATTAACAATCCAGTTAGTCTACCAGGCAATGTTAGCAATTACAGAGAGAAAATGGGAGAATAGATGGTAATTCCTTACAGAGACAGTAGTACCAGCCATTTTTGAGACCTTGAGTTATAGAAAGTCCCAGGAACATAAGTCAAACTTAGGGAAAATATGATTAGGCTAATCTATAATAATTAAATCAGCAAGCATATAGGTATTTACTTTGGTCAAATCTTGTCCAGACTTTGTAGACTTTGTAAAATATTTAAATGTATAAAAAGATCCTTGCTGTCTGCTTATAATTTGAAATTAGTTGGTTACTTTTTTAAAAAATACAAAAGAACAGTTGAAGTAGAGAATCATAGCCATAGGACATGTAATTCTTGATCGTTCAGGGTAGATGGAAAGCCTGATTTTTTGTTCATAAATTAACAAATGTACATGATGCAAGAGAGGTTTTATAATGTAAATATATTATCTCATATGTTTTAGTCTTTAAAAAGTGGACATACATTATCTCATATGTTTTAGTCTTTAAAAAGTGGACATATAAACAACTAAATATCTCACAGTAAATACACAATAAATATACAACCAACTTTCTTTTCAGGAAAAAAAACAAACATTTAGGGACTGCAAAGGTTTGTCAAATCTGTAACCATTTTGGATTTACTTAAGCCAGATTTTGAATCTAGATATTCCCTGAGAGAATACTTAAAAGTAGGGGTCAGCAATTTTTTTTCTGTGAAGAACCAGATAGTAGATATCTTTGTAGACCGCATAGTCTCTATAGCAACTGTTTAACTCTGCCATTGTAGCACACAAACAGCAATAGATTATGTATAAATGAATGGCTCTGGCTGAACCCAATAAAACTTTATTTACAAAAATAGGAAGTGGGCCTGATTTAAAGCACTGATACTGCTATATGTCAAAATTATCTGTGGGAAATGACTGACAGTAGGAGTGGATATCTAACGTTTTATATGCCCAGAACAGCAGTCTCCTTCCTCTGAGAAATGCTTACTCCAAACTCACAATGTGAAGCTGGAGTTTGAACAGTCCATCTCCTTTGATTGAAGGGTCTTCCCTTCCTGAGTCAACTCTTCCTTTGACCTAAGCCAAAGCTGTATTTCTGTTTCTTCCTCCCAGGACATACTGCCAACACAAATGAGGAGGTACCACTCTGAGTGGGTGATGAGGCTGGAACAGGGGGCCCTTTGGCTTACTTGGTTAGGCCAATCCAAAGACCCCAGATGTTTTTCTCAGGCTCCCAAGTGAGGCCTTCCTGAGGTTGTACAACTCACTGAAGCAGATGAATCTCCCAAATGGAGATGACTGCAGAAGAACAATCGTCTTCGCCTTGTAGAATCCTTCAAAGAGCTCTCCAGGGAGCATCACTCTTGGGGAGATATTTGGCACGATTTCCCTATGTATGAACCACAGGTTGTAAGCTGAGCTTGATCACTTTTTCATGCTGTGCAGAAACACACACCCACTTGGCCATTCTCCAAGTGTTGTAAACATCCCAATCCCTTTGGGAGGCTTTTGTAAGGAAGAATATTTTGTTTCTCATAGTCACTGGTCACCATAGTCACCATTCTGAGCAGCATGGTCTTTGGAAAAATTTCAGTAGAATGAGCAGAAGACATCCCAGATGGGCCTGTTTCTTCTTGTCACTTGGATCATTGTCTGCTCTTGACTGCTGTGAACGTCTTTCACATCCTCTCTCCTGTGAATAGTATATGGCTGGTGTATTTCTGTTTAAAATGAAGCTTCGAGCAACTTGAATCTTTTCCTGAATTCAGAGAAATGCTTTCACTGCGTTATGGGGACTGGGTGGGCCTCCAAATAGGATATTCTTGGTCAACATTTGCCCATTCCTAAATGCACATACCTCAGCATGTTGTGTGCTTATTGAAACAACTCTGTGGTTTGTCAAACTGCAGTTAAGTTGATGTTGTCTGGTGCACTGGGCACTCCCACTGAAAACAAAAACTGGGCTGATGACACAGAAACAACTGATTAATGTGCATCCAACATGAGGATAACTAAAGGCAAGTCAAAATAAAAGCTGGAAAGAGCTCTAATTATTTGTAAGTCCTACTGTATGATTATTTAGATGTGTTCTAGTTAATGAGATCTGTCAGTCATAAGTGGTTTGGTGGTTAAACAAAAGGGATGACATACCTATTTCATTGAACCTGAATATGATTGTACCACATCACAACAAATGGTGATTTATTAGAGGATTACCAAGTGTGAATATTAAGATATGCTATTTTATTTAATCTTTACAACAATCCCCTAAAATCAGTATTGATCCCATTTTGTGAAGAGGAAAACTGAGGCTCAGAGAGGTCAGATAACAAATCCATAGCCACACAAGTGGTAAGTGATGGAGCCAGAACCAAAATTCAGGTTGGTTTGATTCCAAAGCCTGTGCACTTCCCCACCACCCTAAACTTCAGACAATCTGTAGAAGCTCCACAAATAGTGCTTATTGCCTGAGAGTAATAGAAGCATCACCCATTACTGGCCTTTTCTAGTGAGGCCCATCTTAGGGCAAGGATTGCTTTCTCCTGGCATCATGAAGTTTGCACCTTTGCTGAATACATTTGTAAAAATATACAATACACAGTTTATCTGAAAACCCTAAATCAGTGTTTTTTTCTCTAGACCAGTGAATATAAATCAGTCCCCCTTCCTACAGCCAACCATAAATTCCCTCTCCTCCCTATGCTTCTCCTTGGGGACATTTGATCATGCCTGAAGACACTTCTGGTTGTTACAATTGGGCAGGAGCAGCTACTGACATCTCTTGTGTAAATGCCAGGGATGCTACTAAATACTCTACTACATATCAAATAGTCTTCTCTCAACAAACAATTATCTGCCCAAAAAGTCAATAGTGCCAAGTTTGAGAAACCCTTTTGTAGAATGGACTAGGAATTCATGGAAAAACTTTAAAAAGATTGAGAACTTGGTCGAGCAGAGCTATACATCTCTTATCTGTAGAGAGTTCTATCCTATCTCTAGCAATCACATCTCATGTCAGCCCCTTTCCCACGTTTCCCAGCAGAACTTGTTTGTGATGTCAGTGAATATTATTAAAAAGCTAAAGTGATATCAAAGTGGAGCTCCAACCTTTCAGAGAAGATAACATTGGCAGCTATGTTCCCTGTTTCTTGTTCCATGTTCTGGAACTGCTGTTAGCAGCCATGTTCTTTTTCTTGATTCTTACACTGAACATTTTTTTTCTGAAAAAAAGGCAGCTTCCAAAACTATGCCTCTTCTTTTGAAACACAGCATATGCTTGTTTAAATGCTCCATGTGGCCAGAGCTCCAAGCATAGAGATTTTCACATTTGTTTCTCATCATTTTTGACAATTAGCCTCCCTTATTTCAATAAACATCTTACTCCTAAAGAGTAATTCTTAAGTACCATTTATCTTTTCCTGGGTGGAGAAAAGATTTCCCATGAACAAGCATTTCACATTTTTCTTTGCAAAATGTTTTCCCAAGTCTTTAACTCTGTGGAAAAACCTACAGGGCAGACAAAAAAGGATGTTGTGAGAGTTGAAAGTCTAATTCTTTAGTTTCCACATTAAGGAAATCCCCTGCCTCTGAGAACAACCATGACTTAACTTTGAAGATACAGTTTTGCTTTAATGCAGGCAAACAGCATTCTCGTTGGGCAATTTATCCAGGAAACAATATTTTAACCTAACATATTTCTATGAATACTTGTAACTTTTCAAGTAATCTTTAACTATATTAACAATTTTGGAACTTGAAGAAAAAATAATAGAAAGTTGAAATAATTAAGTTATACATTTGACTGGAAACAAACATTGACTGGTGTATTATTTCCTTTGGTGACCAATCAATTGAATTAAACAACATCATCATTTCTAAGTCCTGGAAAAGTATGGAAATATCTGATTATTTAATTGAGTTTTAAAAGTCATGTCTAGGATCATCCACAAGGTATGCAATTACCATCTTACGGCACCCCTACATTGGTGTTTGCTTATAAAGCAGAAGAAAATTAGTTTACGAAGAGGTATTAAAAATACTTAAGACCCACATGTAAAAAATGAAGCCATGGTCTCCCCACTTCATTCTACCTTTGTCAAAACCAGACACAACACTGAAATTGAGTCTTTCTCTTCCCAGTTCTTCACTGTTCTCATCTTAGATGCTTCTTTTGTTTCTGTATTCCTTTCTATTCCAAAATTCAAGAAACAGTATTAACTTGATCTTATTATGAGTGGATACACACTTGCCTAGGACCTTGTCTGAGAGTTGGCTCTGACACTATCAAATGAAGGAAATGCCTTTAAGTTTATTAGCTTGGAAAGAGATTGGTTTAGATTGAGCAGTAATCTTTTTTGGCGTCATTGCTCTGACAGCTAAGAAATAGGGTTTCCACATGTATGTAGTTTTCCCCACTAAATCAAAATACATGGGTCTATAAATGTATGATTAATTATTATAAAATATATAATCAGTTATGTGACATGTAGGTAAAGTCAGAAAGAGGTATAATATGTATTAAGGCTGAACTTACCATTTATTGTTCTTCAAAGAATTTCTCAATTGAAAACTGATTAACTTTCTCAGTCTACTTTATGAAGTTTTTGTTGTTGTTGTTCATCTGCAATCAAAATGAGGAGATTTAAGCATAGATCTAATTTTTCTACCTCTATCACACTGTGAATTTTACAAAGAGGTATTTTATAACCTGTATTTCTGGGTTTGTGATTTTATTGGTTTGTTTAGCAGGCTGCTTCTCCCTGGAGAAATTAAGTCTTCAGATTTGTAGTTGGCAAAGTCTTTTAGTCCTCTGCTGTGCTCCCCTTGGGGGATGGAAGTGTCTCAGGTTGGTCCACAGTGACTTCTGTCACTGTGCAGTACTACTGTTCCAGGGGAAACTGCCAATTGGCAGCTAGACTTGAGTGGTCTGGACAATTAGCAGGCTTCTGTTCAGTCCTTGGTCTTACTTACTACCGTGGCTGTAGAGCAAGCGTGTTACCTGGATGAGGTATATTCGGGCATGTGAAGTAACTGGCTAGGATCCAGTGACAACACCAAGGGTGGCTGGGGATAGAGCTTTAGCCCTCTATCCCAATCTCCATAAATCTTCCAAACATACCAAATACACATGAACTCTAAGTCAAAACAAGCTGTGGGCTGGCTATGCTTGCAAATTCAAGATAAATATGTAGTCCTCTTCTTGCAAATGGATTTTTGCCGTAAGCTTTTCTTATATAGGAATGCAGAACTTGCCCAGGCCAATGGTCTAAGAGGGAATGTTCCCTAGGTTAAAAAAAAAAAAAAAAGAATTACGTTTGGTGCTCAACTTGTTTACTGATACTTCTGTAGTCACGTTGAGCCTCCTTGGATTGTATAGCTCCTGAACAAAAGAAACTACAAAAATGAAAAATCTGCAGAAGTCTTATAGTCTGGGATTACAAGAAGCTGAGGAAACACTTGTCTAGAGATATTTTGGATAACCAGAAGAGACATTTAGGATTAAAATAGATTATTAACAGATGGTAAGCATGTAGAAGAAGGAGCAGGGATTGTTCAGAAATTGCATGGTTTCATTGAAAACAAATCACACCAAAGAAACATGATTTCCTATTTAGATGAACTTTGTATAGTAGTAGAGAAAAATACTACAGGTACAGTGTTTCATTTTAGGAGGACATTTGATAGATCTCAATTGAGGGTGCTGTTGTGTAACGAAACCATCGCTGGATTTGGAATCAGAAAACCTGCCTGACTCTCCCACTTTTCAGTTCTACACAGTTTCACAAGTCAAACAGCTTCTCTGAAACTCCGAAACTAAGTTTCTTTAACTATAAAATAGGCATATTTGCTTATGTATGTTCAACCTCATTCCAAAATTATTGAATGTTTGACAGCAACATTATACTTTGTGGCCTGGATAAAACTACAGTTTTATGGACTCACAGTGAGATAAAGAACTAGGCTCAAAGGTCAATAGCTCAATGTCAACTTTATGTGAGGGTGCTAGTGGGCATCCTAAACAACTCTAAATTTTATCCTGTTCAACATATTAGCAATATGTTTTGTACAGATATAGGTGATAATTATTAAAGCTATACATAAATATGAGAGGATACCTTCTAATTGTAGACTCAAATTATCAAATATTTTATAGCTGGGAAGCTAGGTTAAAACACAATGTCAGTTTCATGACACATGGCTATAAAGTCCTACTTTTAAATTACAAAACACCAATAACATTATAACAGGATGAGGAGCTGGTGAGAATAGTAGTGAAAAAAAAGCATTGAAGAATTTAATTGAATATAAGCCAAGTGGGAGAAAAAGTCAGAGGATTTTAGGAGTTTCTTTCTTCCTTCATTTGTGGAAATATTTCATTTATTTCAATTTAACAGTCATTGACTTTTATCAGTCTCTGCCTTTGAGGGACTCAAACCTACCTAGGGGTAACTACACTATGATGTAAGCTGTGCTGTGATACAGGTATGCAAGAGGTACTGCCGGAGCTAAGAAAAGAGCACAATGAGTAGGATCTTATTCAGGTGTGCATATATATATATATAGCTGTGTGTGTACCTGTACAGGTCAGTGAAAGCTGGAGAGGTAAGGCTATGCAGAGTTGGAGGGCTAAGGAACTAACTGGGGTTATCCAGTTGAACAAGATGGAGAAAGGCATCACAGAAAGTCATGGCATGGAAATGAATGACACTATTAGAAGTATTGAAAAGTTTTATGTGGCCAAAGCAGAATGTGTGTATATCTGAGCCAGGTTAAGAAAAGATTTTAATATAATAAATTGTTTGACCTTCATCTTTTAGGTGATGGAGAAAATAGTGTGGATTTCAAATTGGTGGCATCATGAGATTTGTGTATGAGAAAACACCTCTCAGGGCTCAGTGCTGCACTGACGGAAGTTGGAAGAGACTGGAAGTAGGGAACATGCTAAGAAATAGGTTTGTCAGAAATCTAAATTGATCTGATTTTGAGCATAATAGAGAATTGATTTGATCCTATAACCAAAGGCAGGAGTAAAACTGGCCTTAATGACTCTGTAAGAATCAGGGTCATTTGGGTTTTCTTTTTCTATCTCTTGTCTCTACTTCTTTCTATGTCAGCTTCCTTCCCTGATACAAGATTATTTATTAGATTAAATCTGTGACCCTAGTAGCTGTCTAGCCAGAGAGTTTAAACAATCTTGGGTAAAGGCTCTGTTGGAAACCCTTGGGTCATTTTGCAATCCATAGACGAATCACTGAGGTCAAGGGATGGGATGTTTTAATAGGCTTGGGGCTCACCTTCCTTTTCAGTATCCACATTAACTTCTAAATTGATGAAGGAATCTTGAGTTCATTTAGAGATGTTGTGGGCCCAATTTCATGCAACTGATCATGATTAGCTTAAGCTAAGCATTATAATCTGGTTCTATATTTTTCTAAGTTTTTTTTTTTTTTTTTTTTTTGCAATTGAAGGTATCCTTGAAACCCACTTAATTACAATGAGATTCCAAGGAAAATGTGTGCAGAAGTTTCTAAAAAGCCATTTTCTCTCTTGATAGAGAGGGTTGGACTTGGTTGGGGGACCTCTTTCCTCCCTCTGCTTTTATTCTTTCCTTAGAACAGATATAGTGTTTTGAGATATAGCAGCCAACTAGTGACTATGAGTTAGTATATATGGGGGAAATTCCAAGGAAATTGAAAAGACATAGGCCCTAATTTTTTGAGCCCCTATAACCAATGAGCAATTGTCTACCTCTAATGTTTTTGTTATGCGAGAAAAACAAACCCTTTTTTGGGTTAAGCTTCATTAGATAGTTTTTGGTTACTTGCAGACGGATACCTTTCTGAGTGTTACAGTACACTCTAGTCAAAATCATGCAGCCATGGAGGTGAGTTCAGGCAAGAAACTGGCAGCTATTATTCAGAACACTCGTCCAGTAGGATGGGGGAGGAGGACCAGTTTTCCTCAAAGAAGACAGTGGGTGTAGCATAAAGATAGTCTCTGTGAGAATCACTAAAAATGGGACAGAAACCCCCACTTGAATTTACTACAGAAATATTTGGAAGACTCATTGCCTTAGCCCATCGGATATAAACAAGGACAGTGGCAATGGGGCTGGAAAGAAAAGAGAGTTATGAGAATCATGCAAGAGGGAAAATTAAAGGGATTTAATTCATTTTAGGCTTGCAGTGGCTGAGTGCTAAGGATCACACTTAAGTAGAGGACAATAATGGCTAAAAACTATACACTGGTGAAATTGTAGTCAGCAGCGATAGCTTATTAGATATCAAATTAATAATCTCTTCTTCCTCCAAATTTTACTTTTAACAGGATATAAACATTAGTAATTCACAAAGAAGTATATATTATAATAAGATAAAATTAGAAGAACTGTGTACAAAATATGCCTGATGTGAAGTTTTCTATTATATATCTGCCTGAGTGGATCAGTAGGCATAGTTGAATGGGTTCCTAAATACTAGCGGCTAACTAGGAATAGAATCCTTTATAATGTTCACATCGTGTCCATGCTATAAAAGCAAACCAGATACTTGCAAGAAGCACAACTATTCCTGATGTGCAACCAGAGAGAAGTTTCTCCTAGGCATCCTCAGAAAGGCTGAGGATGTAAATGTACTTACAGTAAATCTGGGGACAGGTTTTATAGAAATGTTTCTCAAAATATCCCTTAGTACAGAATGATGGTATAATATCAAGCCCAACTCAATATAAGCTTTCCTCTGGGTTTGGAGCCAGGTAAACTAATAGGCCTGTTGTATTCCATGGTGGTCAAGTGTGTCTGGTATTCTATGTTCGTTTATGGGGACTGTATTTTACAAAGGACAATAACCAATTGTGCAGCCCTCTGTACATATATTATAGTCTCAATAGATTCTTGCTGGATGAATAAATGATTAAATGAATGCATGATTGGTTGTAGTAACTGAACACATTTTACTTGTGCAAGAGTGGCCTCTTGTTTCCCTCAGAGAGTTTATAGTCTAGTTATGGAAGCAAAGAACAAAACTCACAGGAAACAGAAACAAATACAGATAAAAATAGGAACATGCAACAATGCAAGCAATATCTTACAGTGGTAATATATTGTTTGATAAATTCTTTCTATCTCTATCTCTATCTATCTATCATCTATCTACCTAAACAATAGGATTTTAAAATAAATGTTTGCTGAAAAAATTTGTGCAAAAAATGGAAATATTTACTAGTATTTATTTTGTATTTCATTATAGCATGTGATAGGAGAGGAGGCGAATTAAATGAAAAACCAACTGGGAAAAGCAGAACAGGCAGAGATTAAGCTAGAACTAAAGTCTCCAAAGGTATGAAAAATTACAGATTATGTGGGTCATTAATAAACGAGTAAAACATAAAGCAAGCTTCCAGCATTTGTGAAGAATTACTCTTGGAAACAGATAGGATGGAAATATGGTATGAGTTTATGTATGTATCTGATCCTGAGCCAGGAACAGATTCCAAGCATAGCCACAGAGTTGGTTGCACATGTGAATGTCCTGGAAAATCCAGCCATAATTCTATTTCCCCAAGTGGCTCAGCCTCGGACTGAAATGTTCTTGGAAACATAAATATTCAGGATACCGTAGAAATCAGAACAATTTACATGATTGTTTTTCTAGAGAGAAATGTTTTAACTTTTGTGGCATATCAGAGTAGTCTTCCCCAAGAATTGTTCACTCTATTCTGAACAAAATTCTAATAGCATTAAGAATCATTTTTACCTTCCCTCTAAAGCATTTTAATTTCCACCTTACTCACAACCACAGTTTATTTTATATGCAAAGGAAACAGAGAGAAAATGGAAAGAGCCAGGCATTAAGGGAGTTAAACCGGAGTGTACAGCCACAAAATTTCAAGTATTTTAATGGGTATTCTTGGTTTTCCCTGTGTTTTAAAGAAAAATTTGCTACCTTTGCAATTTGAAATCACAGTAGTTTGTAAAGTCTGTTATATTTAGAATCAGAGGTTCACAAAGCCTGTAGTGAGGGGGAGCTTTTGAAATGTCGCCCACACGGGAATCTTCCACAGCCTGTCTGGCAGTGGCTCATCCACTCTCTAGCCAGGCCCTTCCAGTGACAGGCATCTCATGTCAGTCCGTTTCATTGTTGAATACATCAGATGGCAAAAAATGTTCTTCTTTACGTAATTCAAATGCCATTTGTCTTTTCAGCCTGTGAATATTTGCAAGATTGTGTTTCCATTAAAACCCAAATTATGCTGACTTTGAGTCCCTAGGGGCTCTTGTGGGAAAGTGTCTCTTTTTAGAACACTTCTCAGGTACTTTCCATCCCACCCAGAGTGCTGTTTTACATGCGCTCTCCTGCAGATCCAAACCAGTTCTTCACTCTGGCCCTCTTGCCAACCTGCCATGTTACTGACTCACACTGTGTTGGTCCTTATAGGATGGCTGTTCTTCCAGGCACAGCTGGCTGCTACTGATGGCCACACTTTGGGGCTACCATTCTTCTTTTTGCCATCTGTTGTAAGCATATAACAAAATCTTCACAAAATCCTCTATAGCAGAGGCTGTAATTTTCATCAAGATTTAGCAAATACTTGGGATCATTTGCTATTAGAGATGGTAGATACTGTTTTCCTTGGGCTCTGCAGGTCACAGGGCCCTCAAAGGCACCCCTCCATAACCCCTGGCTTTTTTCCTTGCAGCAGGGTCAGCTCACCTCCACCAGACACAGTGTCCTTGGGCCCCCAAATTGCTACGCCAAGGGAGAAAAAATATTTACCCTTCACATCAATCTCAGGCCTATGTAGCTCTACCCCCAAACCTACTTTTTTCTAGTTAATTATCCTGGGAGATCCAAGGACAATTATGTTACTATGTAATAGTCCAACATCAGTAATTTCCTAAAGTACGGGTTGTTCAGTTTTATATAACGTTAAGTAAAGGTCATTTTATTAGGAAACAATCTTGTTGAAACTAACAGAAAACAACTGTGGCTAACTTAAACAGGGAAGAAATTTGTTTAGAAGGAAATTGGGTCACTCCCAGAATCAGACTCAGAAATTAGGCAGTGACCTGTTGAGGTTATGTTGTAGGGAGCATCAGGCCTAGCTGCAGCAGTGGTCTGGTTTGGAAGCTGCCCCTGGCACAGTCACCTCTGGACGCTTGTGTCAGCCGTCACTGCCAGACTCCATGTTCCCTTCCCCTTCAGATCCTGAGCTAGTGCTGTCCAGTAGAAGTTTGCACAGCGATAGAAGTATATCTTTGCTATCTTATACAGTAGCCACTAGACACGTGGCTATTGAGCAATTGAAAAGTGGCTGGAGTATCTGAAGAACTAATTTTTAAATTTTACTTAATATGAATTTAAATAGCCTCATGTGACTATTAGTTATTATAGTGGACAACACAGCTCTAATCTATCAGAGCCTATTGTTTTGGGATTGTCAGTCAAAAATTTTCCAGAATTCACTTTTTCAGGTGTGAAAAGTGCTACCTATACTTCTATTTCTTGGCTCCTAGATCTCTATATTTGGCCTATGGGAGAAACAACACCCAGGTCATTGGTTCAGTATACACAGCATCCTTCCAAAAAGCATTACCCACCAACCACTGAATTAAAATGGCTTCAGTAGGCCCTTCCATCATTTGACAAGGCCAGAAACACCTGAGTGATGAAGTCACAATAAGATCAGTGGATTTTTTTCCACATTTGTGGAGTCTTAGTTGAGTGTTATGACTCTCAAGACAGAGTTTCTGGGTTAGAATTATGGCTCTACCATTTACCAGTTCAGTGACTTTAAGAAAGTTACTTAACTAAGTCATCTGTGCCTTAGTTTCCTCATCCATAGCAAGGATATGATCAGAGTAGTTAACTGAAAGTGTAGGCAAATTTTATGCAAAGGCGCAGAAGAGTGTCTGGAATGTTGGCTTTTATTGTCATCACTGCTACAAGCACCCAACTGATTTTGCAATAAGAGATCCAGAGGATACTAATCAGTTTTCCTGTGAAAACATGAACAGTTATGTCTACCAAACTACTGCAAGTCATAAAATCGACTGACAAAGTTATAGATGCCAAAGGACGTTGCTGATTCCAACGGCCTGACTCTAAGAGCAACCCTTACCTTATCAGATGGTTGAAAATCTATTTAAAATCTCACCTTCTAGAAAAAAGTAGTATGTTTTTTGGTGATAAAACTTCTACTTTGTATATCAAATGATAAAAAAAATTGAAAGTGTGCAGATTTAAGGCAGAGAGTGTGGAAACACACACAATGAAGGAAACAATGCCAATAAGACTAATTTGTGCTGACTCCGAAAAACACATTAGTGGCTTCGGAAATTATTCCTATCATTAAATTGAGGGTTTTTATTTTTTATAAAAACAAAAACCAAAAATGCAGAAAAGAACTCCAGCACTCAGATTAATACATGGAGCACTGTAGCAGTGAAAGAAACTGTGGGTTTGCCTTGTGTTTAGGCCTTTTTTTCTGTCTTGAACTTTGCTTAGATCTCACCGTGGGCCTTCAGCAGCCAGCATGTAGCACCACACAGTCCTGTTTCCAGTCAGAGACAAGCTTTTTTATATCTTTGCAAAAAAGATGAAAAGCAAATAATATACAACAATCTGAATCCCTCAAAAATAATTTCTTTTCTAAAAAGAGTTCAAAAAATATTAATGGAAGGAAAGATCTTATTGTACTTTTTTTGTGTCCCTAAAAGACATGGTATTATCTAGCCTGCAGAATTTTCCATCTGGTTTTAAAAACAAACATAGCAGATTTCAGTTCTCTAACACGTTATAAGCAGCAATGGAAGATTCGTAATATGACTTATTCCACAGGAAAAAACTAAACTGGAGATCCCACTTCACATGAGATCGATAAAATTGCCCTCACTTGCATGCATATATAAATTGTGCAAGTCTTTTACACATGAGTTTCTTTTTTTTTTTTGAGACAGTCTCACTCTGTTGCCCGGGCTAGAGTGCTGTGGTGTCAGCCAAGCCCACAGCAACCTCAGACTCCTGGGCTCAAGCAATCCTCCTGCCTCAGCCTCCTGAGTAGCTGGGACTATAAGCATGTGCCACCATGCCTGGATAATTTTTTCTATATATTTTTAGTTGTCCAGCTAATTTCTTTCTATTTTTAGTAAACACAGGGGTCTCTCTCTTGCTCAGGCTGGTCTCGAACTCCTGACCTTGAGCTATCCGCCCGCCTCGGCCTCCCAGAGTGCTAGGATTACAGGCGTGAGCCACCGCACCCGGCCTACACATGCGTTTCTTAAATGCCACTAGCTCATAGAAAATAGTAAATCCTCTAGTTTTATAGGAACCGAACTAAAAAGACATGGAATCTTCATCAGTCAAGACCCAAGTACTTTGCAGTATTCACACGTACCAGCTGGAAGAAACATACTATGCTACACTTAAGCCTAAACAACTGTACTGCATGATATGATACTAAAATGGGTATATTATGGTTCACAACTTCATGAATGCAACAACATGGATTTATCCAATTATTAGGGTGATAGAAAACTAGTCAAAAACAGGGAAGAGATGTCTAAATTGATGCTTTAATTTTTTGTTATTGATTTCCTAAGAGAATATGATTTATTATGTATATTTTAAAAATAGGATGTGTGTTTTGAGTTGACTTTCTGATGGTGGAGATGAGTTTTCCTCAATACATGTGCCTAAAGATTCCTCGAACAATAGCACACATTTGTTAGACGGCTGGCCAAGGAAAGAGGAATTTTTATTTATGCAAAGGCAACATATTCATATTGCAATTAACCTACAAGTACACACTAGAACTGTATTTTACTTGGTCATATGCCTAAATCTGAATCTGAAATATTTATATTTACCTGGATTTTTCACAATCCTCTTTTGAAATGAAAGTATAGAAAAATCTACCCCTTCACACAGAATTTTCTGCTTTGAAGTAGTAACTATGAGAGCCAACAAGGAGTGCTATAGGTAGATGCCAATTTGCTCTTGTCGAAGAAGACAGAGTCAAAAGTCGTGATGAAGAAATTAAGGAGCCCGTATTTCTCTGTCCCTTTATACTGAGCTACAACTTGGTCTCTTCCCATCTCACTTTGTGTGAGAGACATGCAACATTGTTTGTCTCATTCAGGTAGTTTTCAGAGACGATGGGCAGAAGGTGAGACCACAGCAACCGATGGCCCTTCTCCGTCTCGATTTCTTTAGCTGTAAACCCTGAACAAGAAACTTCCAGAGGGAAGCAATCTTTTGTGAAATTGCCCCTTCAATTTACTTACAAATCTTTTCTTGTACTCTCCTCTGTCCCGTTTCTCACAAACACAAGTGGTAGAACAACCTCTTGCTACTGAAGGAAGAGACTAATATATTATTCAAATCAGTTAATGTTCCTTGATGAATGAGAAAGAAAAACTCAGAGATTAATGAGGGTTGCTGGGGCCATTTCCTCTTGTTTTGTAAATAAATTAATAAGGATATGTTATCAAGGAGAATTATATAAGCATATATTCTATTAAAACGCGAGGAACCTGGTAGATCTCTGACCAATAAAAGATCTTCTGAGTGAACAGCAACCTTGGCGTTGGAAGGACCAAATCCAAGCTTTCGAAACCAGATAATCAGACTCTCTTTTAAAGATATGTTTATACATGCTTTAACAATTATTTGGGGAGTAAAATTTTTAGCTGGTTAGGTGGCTATTTTCATTATAAAACCACAAAACTACTAATAGATTATTTATTTGAGTGTCTAATTGACTAATTCCTCTTCTTTCATAACTCACGTTTCATATAGATACAAATACAAATACTTGCCATACTCACACTTTGGTATGATATTTATGTCACACTTCATAACTAATAACTGATTAGTTAATAACTAATTTTAACTAATAACTAACTAATTTTAACAATCATTTTGTAATCTGATCATGAATGATATCTCAACCTGGAGTTGTTGTTTTGCTTTGTTTTGTTTTAACACAAGCATTACTCTCTGGTTTAACCATGACCTATTCCTGAGTAGGAATAAATGCCAATGTAGTCCTTCAAGCACAATTCTAAGTGTATACGATATTTCTATCCCAGAAATATCCTCCTACGCCAAATGAAAATATTGTCAAAATATTAAATCCATTCTTTACAAGGTCAACTGAAGTTTATTCTCCCTTTACCTTCTCCTTCCACGAAAACCTCTGGTGCCCACTGCCTCATACTGGGGACCTTTAGACAAAAGCATAGTGGTGAATCAAACTTGCAGTTCAAGCCCGAAAGAGATTTTCTTTTAAAAATGGACAACAGATGTGAACAAAGAAAAGAAATAGATTAAAGATGTGAACTCCATCTATAAGGATATTTGCAGACACGAAGCGTGCAGGTTTTTGTTATTTTTAACTTCCATCACTGCAACCTTCTGGGTGGAGGAGGAAATAACATTGAAAAATAAAATAAAGGAGGGAGTAGGAAATTACGGAATAGAAAGACATATCTGTGGAATGGAATGGGACTTAAAGAAAGCAATTCCACACACATTTTGAACACCTTATTTGTGTGGGCACTGGTGGGGATGCTGAGGGCACAGGCAGTACAACATGCCGTGATCTCCACCTTAAGAAGTTCAAAGAAGAAATCCAAATTACTAAATAACTGCAATAAAAGAGAAATGCAAAAATTCATAGGCTGCAAAGTCAAATTGTTCCTCATCTATGTTGATACAAACCACTGATATCCTTTTCAAGAAATTTAAATTGTTTTCATAATTTAATAATAATCCGAGTAAAGATTAGCTGTTGCAATTTGGAAACAACACAAGTAACTGTTGGCTTTTATGATTTGCTGTACCCTTGTACCACAGAGTCTGAATCAGTTCTGTAGAAGAAGTAGTGGAGGTCACAGACAGAATTTGGAGACTGAGTTTCAGCCCTTTGCTGGATTGCTACTTGCAGTCACTTCCTACAACTTTAAACTTGACCACAGCTCTCATTCCTTACCAATTAACATTCATACCACAAGTCACAATGCCTTTTATTTACTATTTGGCATTCTCAACCCCAAGTAAATACTCACAGATTAATACTACTTAGTCCAAGCTTCACAATTCTTTGGGTGCAATTTAGAGGTTTCTATTTGAAAAGACAGCGTGGTTATTGGATATGTGCTTATATAGCTTTTATTTTTCTAATGAAGTGTTAAGGCCAGTGACAATTGTCAACTGAGTCTCAGTGAATAATGAAGAGAATAACAGCACTTATTATTTTCTGATGGTCATTAGGCAGATACCATTTTTTTAATGCACTGAATTTCCTTTCTGTGATGGGTATTCACACCAATTTTATTCAATGAAGAGCATTATCTTATGTGGCTAAGTGATTCTAAAAGTTGTTTCTAAAATTTTATTTGCCCAAAGTTAAGACACAAAATAGAATATAAATTTATTTTTGATTTCTCTTATTGTGTGTAGCTGGGGCTAGTCAAAACATATTGAAACAAATATAAAGAACCAAAACCCAGTATTTTCTGAACTTAATTTATTTCTCTGAAAAAGCAGATTCCATTTAAAAATGATCTGTTTTGTGACACAGCTTCCAGGCACTTATTGTGGTAAAAGGTATGCTTGCGCCCTTAAGTAGTACAACTTCACAGATAAATGCATTACTTAATTAGAAAGGGTAACATCCAGCTTCCTACCTTGATGAAATGAAAAAGGATGTAAACTGAAAACAAATCAATAGCACTTCGGAGTGATCAAATTATTTTCACAGTGAGTGGATGGATTCATGGACAAAGTGAATTTTAAAAAGAGAGCAGAACACAGGAAAGCAGGCACGTATGCAATGTCAGTAGGCTCATGAAAAGAAGTTAGAATTGAAATTCAGCCCAACAGCATAGTGATTTTGATTATTTATGACAATGAGGGATGGAATGAAGAAAAGCATATATTAATATAAATGGTAAATCTAAAAAGAGCCAACATTTCTTTTTCTAGTAACATTAACTTATATCTTCCCACCATATTTTTTAAAATCCTATTTGCTTACACATAATAAAATTGTCTAAAGTAAGTGTAACCTGTTCTTTTCATCTTCTCATTCTGACAATTTGGCAATATGTCAGAGAGAAGGATCTAGTTTGTGAGAGAGAAGCAACATTCTGGAATAGCACCTAACTGGATGATCGGTCTTTGAAAAATCAAGGAATAATTGTACATAACTACAAAAGAGAATTTGAAGTGACAGAAGAACAGGGAATTGCAAGGATCATGAGAAGAGGCTGATACGCAACAGCTGAGTATTCCACAGTAGACTGGATATCAGCAAAATGGGTGGTTTTGTGCCTGACTCCTATATGCTCCTAAATGAAGGACACTAAAGGAAACAATTTGCTTTCCCTGTTAGGGGACACTCTGGGTCTATTCCTGGCCTCCTTAAGGTGGACTTTCCTCCACTCTAGTCTCATCCTCTGTTATGTCTTGCCTTGGACCCTCAGAAGCACCAAAGTGTTTGTGGTTTCCTTACTTCCTCCAGGCCTTCCTCCAACAGACATCTACACTATGTTTCTCAAGAAACTCACTCTCCATGGAAAAATTTCCCCTATGACATTGCCACTCATCTTTTTAATACTTGCAGTTCAAGTATTATCTTTTCTGGGAAAGTTTCCCTGATCTTCTATTTGGAGTTGGTGGCACCTCTGAGTATTCTCACGAGAATCCTGTGCAATTACAACATAAGAATACCATCCATTTCCTTATCTGTCTCCTTAAGTAGACTTTTTAGCATCGCCAGGATAGGTATGAGCTTTATCACCTCCATCTCCTAGCATGGCATGGTGCTCAATAAATACCTGATGAAACACACCAAACAAAACAGAAAGCCAGGCTGCAGCAATGCTGGTTAAAGTGTGTGTGTGATGTTCTGCAATGAGGTAAGTAAAGAAACTGACAGTAGGCATTTAGAAATTTCTATTGCAATTTAACATTGTCAGGATACTCGGGCTCATGACTCATCTCACTGAGCAGGGTATACACCAGTTAGACTACTGTTGAACTTGAATGGTAAGTCAGATGTGGCGTGAACTGCATAATAATCACATGCAGTAAGAACACATTACAACATGCGATAGCTTCAGGTTACACAGCTATAACTCTCACATGTACAGAAATATGAGAAAACATAAGCATTTTTTATTCCTGTAACTTGCAATTTTTCAATCACTGTTTTCAAATTAAGTTTATAAATGTAATGTTATTAGCTAAGTAATGAATGTAAGTTATATTATTTATTTTCAGTTCTCATTAATGTGTGTTAAAACAATCTTCATTGGGTTATCTTTGGTCAAAAAAAGAAACATCTTTCTAAATATGAATGTACAAGTAAATGATGATGATGATGGTGGTGATGATGATGATGGTAGTGATAAAGACTACAAGAGGTCGTACTACTTTTACTTAGATTATGATCCCTCCTACACTGAGTTCAACTTTGTAACCACAATTGATGTGGAATATTAAAATCACAGGTGGTGATTAGCTAAGATGTACTGGCTAACAAAGTAAATAAACCATTAGACATTAAGGATCATTTACATAAAATCATGAACTATTAAGTTCAAAACCAAAAAAATTCTAAAAGAAAGCTATTAAATTCAAAAGCTGACAGAAGCAGATGTTTAAGATTTCATATATAAACATTAATGATTTTCAGTCTTTTTGTAAAGTAGCACTTCGGGTTGCTAAGAATAAGAAATCATGTATAGTTGCTGAAGCACTAGTGAAAAGCTGAGTCAATGATGCTTTCTTAGAAATACTGGTAAAATCTGAGGCAAAGAAGTAAGATTAAGCATCAGTTTCCAATGATACCATAGTTTGATGTTTGCAGGAATCGTTAATTCTATGGAAGATCCGTACATAAAATAAATAAAACTGGTAGAGTATTTTTATTGCATTTGACAGTGTATATATTTTTTATAATGTCAACATAGTAATTATTTTAGTATGTGTGCAACGTGAACATGATGGTGCTGTGAAGAAATGATGATTTTTTGACCTTTATTGCTGAAAATGAATGATAGCCCTAAAATGTATAAAACTAAGAAAACTAGGAAAGGTTACATGATCAACAATTTTGGCTTGCTTGGGGTTTAAATTTTTCACAGGAGCACGTTCTGATGGTGTGACAGGAAGATGTTCTGGAGTGATTATCCGGACTCTGGAGCGGGACTAGAATGCAAACAGTGGCCTGTTTCCTTCATCAAGGAAGTCTTGCACACAGTTGAACTAAGCAGTGCCCCTAGCGATGCAGTAAAAACTTTGAATTATGTAACGGCTAATTCATTAAATTAGAGATTATTCTCTTTATGATGGGATAATATGAAAGCTGATTATAAACTACTGCTATTGCATGTTGAAGTGAGAAGATGAGAGGGAGGGAAAATGTCTGCCAAGAACGTTTAAATTATGAAACATATTTTTGTGTATCTGCAAGATAACAGTTTGGTTCCAAGTGTTTAAAGATGGGAATTGATCAGCTGGACTTTCTGGTTTCTTTCATATATATATATATATATATATATATATACACACACACACACACACGTATATATTTAATGGCCTTAATTCTTGCATTTATGCAAGGGAAGGATGCAGCTTTTTTCTTAGTGACAGACAAAACTGAAGAGCAAAAATAAGTTTGAAATAATAAAGCTTCTATCTTTTTATGCTATATTTCATAATGAAATAATTATCAATGAAATAGGTGACGATCTTGATATCGCACATCTGTGAAAAGTAAAAACACCTTCTAAATATGATAGCAAGTTATTTTGTCTGTTGATTCCAATAATAGAAAAATTGGCATTGTAGTTTGTATGCTTTTGTTTCTTTCAGTAAATTATTCTAACAATTTATTTCTATTGATTTTTATGAAAGTATAGGTTGTAAATACATCATTTATGACCACAGTTTGAGAAGAACTGCTCCAGATCTGTGATTTTCAAATTTTAACATGCACATAAATCATCTCAGAATCATGTTAAAATGCAGATTTTGATTCATCAGATCTAGGGTGGGACCAGAGATTCTGCGTTTCTAACAGCTGCTGGGTGGTGATGATGTTGGTGTTCTGAGGACTGCACTTTGAATAGCAAGGCAACAAATAACTCCTGTTGTTCTTTAGGTAACATTTTTAGTTATTAAAGTCACCACACACTCTTGTTTCATAGGAAAATAGTCTCTTAGATAAAGCATTTAAGGAGTACATGGAAAGGAACAGGAACTTCTTAGGGGCAAAGCAATATCCCTGCAGTGACCACTGACTCTCAGGGGCAAGGTTTGCTCCAACCATGTGTAGCAGTGTTTTCCGGAGAATTCTGAGCTGGTGGGAGTGGACCCTGATCTGAATGGCAAGTAATCTCAAGGATTGTTCAAAAAGAAAAGGAGGCCAGGGGAACTTTGCAATTTTTCACTGACATAAACATTTTCTCTGATTTGTGGATGCAGCTGGAGTTAATGGGAGAAGTCCTTCCACCTCACATTTCCACTGAAGGTGAACTGGGCCAGGTTTCTTCTGTAGAATTATCGAAAAAAAAATTTAAGTACCAGTTTAAAATGGGAAAATTTAAGGCCGTGTATTCTGGTGTACTCACTATTTGAGGCTAACATGTGATAAAAGCCAGTAACAATGATTTCTTCATGAAAAGTATACCACTTAATGAGTATGGGTAAGACCATGATGTTGAGCTAATATAAATATGTCCCTTCCACATGTGGCCCCAAGGCCGAGGGTTCCCCACTCCTGTCTAGGTAGTTTGCAGGCTATGCAGTGTCCATGTTAAGTAGGTTCACTTAAAGACAAAAAGACAAGCAGGAGAGTCTGAAATGAAAAGAAATGAAAGCAGAAGTATACGAAGTCTGCAAATTGATAGTTTAAAGAATAGTGTTTACTGATTGCAGACATAGTATACAATGCATCATAAGCAGAATGTGGCTAGAGCATGGTTTTGAATATGAATGCAAACATAAAAATTATCCTAACATAGCATCATTCTGATTCTTCCAAAGAAGCATATTTTCTCAGGATTATCGTGTGAATTTCTGTATGTCATCTTGTCCTGTAAAATAGACCTTTGTCATTCCACCTTCATACTGATTTGTGATAGGGTTTATTATAGGATGAAAACTGAGATGGCAAAACCCAAACAAATATTAAATATACAAGGAAAAAACTCTCAGTTTTTATTTTGAATATCATTTAGAGTATTTGAAGAAAAAAATGTTGATACTGTGACGTAAAGAGGCTTTTCTTTTTACTTATCTTTTCCAAAGAGCTTTCTTTACATTTGTAGATATCATGAAGTTAAAGTTAAATGGTCCTGTTAATGAATTGTGGTACATTATAATTCCAACCTCAAAGTAAATTTAATAATAAATGGCACAAAAAATTTATTGAAGTATGTGTAAGTATTGGAAAAACTTAGCTTATAGAAATTCAATGCTGTTATTCGAAGAGTACTTCTAAAATAAAGATGATAAAATAGTAATAATAATAATAATGATAAAGAGCTTCTAGTACTTTTACTTATCTGGTAACTATAAAGTACAACAAGAACCCTCATTCGATGATGTAATACTTTAAAATTTCCAAGAAGGACACATGGCATTATTCTTCTAACGCTCCCAAAATGTCATTTGAAGTTATATTTTTTTCTGAAGTGTTTAAAGTGAAGTCTCTTTTACACCACATCATCGCCTATTCTTTCCAACAGTAAATCGGTAAAATCTGATTATTAGCAAAAGTGATAGCGTGCTTTCTGGCAACCAGCTGTCACAGACTCGCCCTGGGAATTAGGGAACATACAGAGTTAGCAAATAAAGAAAAGAAAACAATCAACCTCTTACTTGTGTCAGATACTTTCATAGGGTGTTTTGAAACAGAAGAGACCAGAAGAAATTGGAGGAATATTACAATTTACATTGATCTAGGATTTTAAAATATCTGGGGAAAAGATTATTGGATTGAGTAATAATCATAGTAGATTATTTTTATATAACCACTGTACATCTCCTTCATGTGTGTGTGTGTGTGTGTGTGTGTTCTTTCATGTAGTTTAATAACCACATCCCTTGTTCTTAGGTAGCCTATAGGTATTTTCACTATTTAATATTAAAATAGAACTTTCAAAAATATCCACTTTTATCAGAATTTACCCTTGATTTCTGAAAAAATTATTTTCATTTACAGTAATCAAATTCAGGTTGTGCCTGTATCAATTTGTATTCACTATTGGATTGTTAAGTCATTGCACACACAATCTTTTTTTTTCTTTTTTTTTAGGAAATGATGGGATATGTTCATAAGAATGTCATTCTGTGGTGATAAACTTAAAGCTTGGTGGTATTTTCTTTTGACTCTTTCCAATCTGTCCTTAAAATCTTCATTCTTATTAACCTAGTAGCTTGAGTGTTATAATTGCCATGAAAAAGACCTTTGAGGAAAAGACCACTATGCATATTTAAGATAGATATTAGTATGGAGGATAAGTGCCTCCTACGAAGTTCAAATACACAAACAGATGTCCTATTTACCAGTTAACTGACCCTTGGTATGTGAGGATTTCTAGAAGTCAAGCCGAGGTTAATTGAAAATGGGCTTTTAGATACTAATTCTGTGAAAATAGTTCTTAAGCTTCAATTCTGCTGATTTCATGATCTGCAATAGTATTTGTGCCAATTTGGGATAAATTCTAGTCTATTATTTATAAATCTTTGCCATAAAACAGGTACTAAGTGACTAAATTGTACTAAACATTACTATGCATTATAATTGCTCTCTATAATTTAATATTTTTTAGCTACTATGGTATATGCTATAATGGTATAAATCAGCATTCAACTTACACAGGGCTGCTTTAATTTGGCTCAATATCTATCTGTGGTAAACACTGACATTTTTGAACATACTCCAACATTTGAGAGAAGACAATAAAATTTTATATTAGGCATATACCATGTATCTAACTATTAAAAAGGTGTAAACTGAATTACCAAACCTAATTAAAATTGTTCAACCCTCTTATTTTGTCAAATATACTTTCACACCAAAAAAAATGTGTGCAAAGCTATGAGTTTTATATATTGAAAATTGAGAAGATAGCAAAGATGATTGAGTTTAATCATTATTGAACATATGTGCAATATTGATGAGCTCAGTTTGTCCAATGAGTAATAATAGAAATACATAAATTATTTCAGATCATTTCAGCTGTAATTATTTTGCTATCATCAAAATTTTTACACTATTTTTGTGTATTGACAATAATGAGCTAAAGGATTAAAAACAAAGTATATACATTTGAATACATTATCATCAAAATGTAAACTAAAGTAAATGTAAGATATTAAAATTAATTTTTATATGTTTTCAAGAAAAGACATTTTTCTTCTAAAATATTAAATTTATCTATTAAAAATTATGGCAAAAATGCAAATTTTAATTTATGTATACCAAAAATTTTAATAAAGTTAAACATTTTTAAAATTTATTTTAAAAATTTAGTTGAAACAAATGTTTTTTGTTAAAAAATTATTCTAGTATTCAGTACTCATCTAGTTGATGTTGTAAAGAGCTGCTATCATACCTTTGGCATGTTACTTGACCAACATATATATTAATACAAATTTAAGAGTAATAGGAATTGCTTGATATTGTGAAATGTTCATTTGTTGCAACGTATAACTTTTGTGTATACCATGCCAATGTCGGAGCACCTTCACCACAAATTGAGACACAGAGAGATGCATACAAATGGATACTGTCAACACTACTGGGAAATAATACTTCTTTAAGGAAAAATCTATTGGGAGGGAGGATTAATTCATTTATCATGTCTTTTAATGCACCTGCCTCCCAAATTTCACCTGCACTATGAAGTAGTGTACGAACAGATCCAATGCTGGTGCTTTGGTTTGAATGTGTCCCCTCCAAAATTCAGGGGTTAAAATGTAATGGCCAATATAATGGCATTAAGACATGGGGCCTTTAATAGGTGATTAGGTCCTGAATGATCCTCCCTTGTGAATGGTATTAAAGCCCTTGTAACAAGTTCACACAGCATTTCCTCCAGCCTTCTGCCTTCCACCATGTGAGGACACAGACTTCCTCCCCCTCCAGAGGATGCAGCAAGAAGGCCCTCACAAGACCCCAAATTCTGGTGCCTTGATTTTGGACTTCCAGCCTCCAGAATTGTGAGAAAATACTCTTCTGTTCTTTATAAGTTATCCAGCCTGTGATATAAATAAACTTTATTTGTGCTGCATGCAACCTAGAGCCCTCCCATGTGCACTTTACGGTAGGGTTTGCGCTCCTATGAGAATCTAACACCACTGATGATCTGACAGGGGGCGGAGCTTATGAGGTGATGTGAGTGATGGGGAGTGGCTGTAAATACAGACAAAGCTTTGCTCACTCACCCGCTGCTCACTTCCTGCTGTGCAGCCCGGTTACTAACAGGCCACAGACCCATACCCGTCCGTGGCCTGGAGATCGGGGACCACAGATGTAAAGCATAATTTACATTCTTTGGTGATAGATGGGGTTTGTGCACAGAACAGAGACATTAACAATGAATATTTGTAGACCAATACCAACCAATCACCTTCCCATTAGAGATGATGCTATGTGATCTTGAGAAAAACCTCCTGAGAGAATTCCATGTGTTTGGCAAAATACTTTGTAAAGTCATGTTTCAATTTACTTATTGATAATTAACATGGTACTAATTATAGCTATGGATCATAATTCTGCTGAGAAAAAGATATTTTTATATAAAGGGCAAAAAAAAGGAAAGAAAAAGGAGAGAAACATGGTAGCAAGCCAAATGGCAAAAGTCTGGCAGCTCATAAAATAAATCTGCCAAATACATCCTGCTGCCTTACAGCATGGCCACCTGCCAAATAGCTCTGCATTGCATCCTCAATAGGTTTGACAAGAGGAAGCGAAAAGGGACTCCACTTTAATGCTATGACTCAATTAATAAACACTCATTCAGAAAACCTTTAATTGTTTAAATTGAGCATCCTGTCTGGTGGAATGTGCAGGCTTGTAGCTTAACATGATTAGGCTACTTCTGATTAGATATTTTAAAATACCTGTTTTAAGAACATCTCTTACTTACTAAGTATGTGCCTAGAATCCAAATTTTAGATAAGGGGCAAATAAAGTACAAGTCCTAGAGAGTTGAGTTAATAATAAATAGAGCATAAAAACAAACTTTTCCTCTGTCTCATATTTGAACATTTATGATTTTGGCCTTAAAGCAAATTAATGGCTCCAGAGTAATGTTTCTGTCAGTGTCCAGTGCTCACATCACTCCTTAAATCAGTTTCATATATGGTTGCCTTGGTGCACAAAGCAAAACATTCTGTTTTTTAATATTCATAAGTTAAGAGAAATCTTAAATTAGAGATAATACAAACTTTATAGAATTAGGCATTGGAGAAAAAAAGTCAAGAGAAGTGTACAAATTATCCAAAAGAACTACCCAGGGCAATAGAAATGTTTAACCTGGAATCATGGGATATGTGTGATTATCTAATTTAATTTAATTTTAGATAACAGGTAAATGAGGGCTTTGTGATTTAAAGTCTGAAGTTCTTCTTATACAGTTCATAAACTTTGATGTTCATTGGAAACATCTAGACAGCATGTTAAAATCCTGGCTTAGGGTCCCAGGGATTCACGCAGTTGAAGTATAGTAGCAGAAAGCCGTATTTTCAACAGATGACCAAGGTGATTCTCAGGTATGTGGTCCATCAACCTCGCTTTCAGAAACCCTGCAGGACCCCACATAATTCCTCTGGATGGAAGACAGTACTGAAAGCTGTGGAGGCTGGAAGGCAGATAGCTGACTAGTGAAATGATAGAAATGCAAGAAAATAAGCATATTAAGGTTTTTCAACTGCCATGACCCAGGGAAACAAGACTGAAAATAAGTGACTCCAAACATGACTCCAGTGTTTCCATTTGGACCATTGAGATCAGCCCTTCTACTTTCAATTTGCACCCAGTGTCATTCCCATTTTCTCCTTTATTTACCACTTTGTGTGCATGTGTATGTCTGTTAATATCTGTCTCTCTCTCAGCACCATAGACTCTTTTGAAGGAAAGAAACTGTCTTACTTTTTTACCTGCTGTCCATCTCTCTTCCTTCACTCTTAGAACTATTGACATAAAGTGCTGCATAAATACAGTATTAGAGAGAAAGCATGCTCCCAGAATTTGTCTCTGAGAATGTCTTGTTATCAAAAGATCTTAACATATTCAAGTGTCAGACACCTTATGCTTTGAAATTCAGCAGATCTAAATACCACCCACATTCTGATGGTATGAGAAGATAGTTCAAAATATAGGTTTTCATGCTTGAAAAGACAACAGTGAGTGCTGACCTAGATGATCAGGGCTGAAATTACTTGTAGATAGAGCAAATGCTTCCATCCAGGTGGGACTTGATGGCAATTAGTGAGGGCATCTGACCAAATGCATGCCCTGTAGCGCATTTGTTGATGTTCATTACTTTGAATTAAGGCAGTCCCCTTGTTAAAATCCAAATAGTATTGGGAAAGAGAACATATTAAGTCCTTATATGTATCACCATGATAAGAAGATACCTGTTTGTTAAGCCATAGTAAGTAGTCAATAAACATATGCTAAATAAATGAATGAACGAACAAGCAAATGTTTGTTGACGGCAATTGAACTTATCCAATTTATAGAGAGAACTAATGATTAAATACAATGAGCTGAGCTGGGTGAATTCCTTGGGTTCCATGCCATAACCTAAGGGAGTGGAGGTCTCAGGATGAGGGAGTGTATGAAGGGTTCAGCGGCATGGCATGTGACACAGAGGAAGTGTTCACGTCACTTCCCCCGCTAGTAAAGAATTCATACCATTCATGCAGTTAAGGATATAGGTAAATGAATGAGCCAATGTGGGCTCACCTTATATATATATATGTTATGCCTAGCCAAATGTCACTCACACAGCAGGCACCTTCGCGGTGCTGCCACACCTAGTAGGAATCTCAGGTAAGCATAAGTAATAGGGCAGCTTGGTATCAGCGAACACAATGCTGGTCCATTTGGATATCTGCTGCTGTGATTCATTTATAGTACCACCCCCCCTGTTAGCAGAAAGAAAAAGAGCTAATTTAATATGATTTTAAGAGTAACAGAGAGGGGCAATAAGAGCAGTTATGTTTACATTTTCCTCTTTGTAAAAGTATCCCAGTGATGGAATGACAACAGTAAATGATCTCTCTATCCTCGATTACCCCCAAAGAATCAATTCTTCATGTGTAAAAAGTGGGTAATGATATTCCCCTTATAGGGTTTTCAAGTGAATTAAATGAAGTAATTTGTGTATTTTGAAAAAATGCTATCTAATTAATACCCATACTGGGGAAGTTGAAGCTTAGGTAAAGAATTCAAACAGCATTTAGGTGAAATTGCATCTTAAAACTCACTGGTCAAAAAGAATCTTAACTTGAACTCTGCTTTCAGTAGGCAATGAAGACAATTTCTGTTTATCTTCAGGATCTGTAATATATAATGACCATAAGTTAGACACTTAAAATTAAGATCAATTTTTCCTTTAAAAACTATTTTTAACTATATAAATAGCTAAAATAATTATTATGCAAGCCAAAAATATTATATAAGACTTACTTTAGCTGTTTGGGTCTTTTTCCCCTACAACCAATAATTAGAAAATTTTACAGGCGGATATAAATACACCTATTTATTTTCCGTAAGCTTTAGTTCTATGGAACATGTCCATGGAAAATCATTAGTGTGTAATTCTAAGAGCTGGGAAAGTTTTTATTGCATTTGCCGTAGTGGGAGGTACTCTGAACTCAGGATCACAAAGCCTGTGTTTTTATTGTTGTCCTACATCTAATTCCAGAAGGCACCAGGCAAGTTTCTTACACTAAGGCTCAATGTTCTTATTTCTAAAATGAAGTAAATGGTCCCTGTCTACTTTGCAGTGCAATTATCTCATTTTTTCCTCTGAATTCCTCTGAATAATTGGCATTATTAGTGCAGCTTTGGGACTAAATTGTTTATTCTTACTCTGCGTCCAAGCTGACCTCTGACTTCAGATTTTGAAAGTGAAGTCCTTAAACGATGCATGTTTTTACACCTAACAGAATCTAGCAGAGTGCTTGGCACAAAGTAGGCAGTCTGTACTGGTGAGCAGGCAATTACGGATTGATGAGAATATGTTACAGGATTTGAAACCTTACCCAACATAGGTAGCAGCCAGAGAAGCAAGGGGATGTTGGGGCAATTAAAAAGACAAGAGATGAGCAAATGGCAAATTGAGAAAACTAGACTTGGACCTTTTTAATGAGAGAGAACTAAAATGGAGGACTAGTTCAAACTCACTCGTTAAATTCAGAAAAATATACTTAATAAATTTTTAATCAGTAAATCATGTATGATTTTATTAAACTACAATTTAAATCAGTTGTCTAGCAATAATGAGTCAAAGATGCAGCAAGATCTGTGAAAAGGATGACAGGAAGGAAACTTATTTCATGTGCCCGTTACATACCAGGGTCTGGAAAAATGCTTTATATAAACTCTCCAATTTAAGAGAAAGGATGTGGTTTTCTGTGAAGCTATAGATAATGCAAGGGTGAAAAGGCTAATGATGATACTGAGATTAAAAAAAGATGGGGCAATTTTGGGATTTAAGTTCTGTGGGGTTTTTTCCTTCCTCGATATTAAGAGTTACAATGGAGGATGAACGTATTTGTTGACGTTCATTAAAAGAAAGCCTGAGAGTGCTGAAAAGAATAGTTAGTGACAGATTCCAGGAAATATTTTCTAGGATATAGATGTAAAAATTGTAGGCATGTGCACACACTGAAATGTATAAGTAAACAGAAAAATCATGCCAGGTTCTTTTACTTTCTATAAAGCTCATCAAAGGAAGTAGAACAAAATAAATTTAGAAGACATACATATATTTTTTTTATTTCAGGATATTATGGGGGTAGAGATGTTTAGGTTACGTATGTTGCCCTTGCCCCCCTGCTCCCCAAGTCCGAGTTTCAAGTGCGTCCATCCCTTGGATGGTGTGCATCGCACTCTAAGACATACATATTTCTAAAAGAGGTGTTTCAATAATCCAGAGAGAAAATAGAACGAAAATGAAGTTAAGAGCCAGGATTTTTTTTTTGGTAAGGGAGGGTCAAATTAGTAGCCTTTTTTTTTTTTTTTCTATCATTAGAATTTGAATTCTAATGGATCTCCTACTACTTATCACCTTTTGGGGGATTTTTTTTTTTTTTTTTGTATGTGTGCAGTGATTGATAGGATGACATTTTCGTACTCTATCTAGATAAAAATAGGCCAAAACTGTAATTTTTTTCAGAAGTTTTGAAGTCACCAAAAGCATATTTTAGTAGACAATGTGAAAGAAAAAGTATGTGTAAGCCAGGGGAAAACAGATACAGAAGTGGCATTTTGAAAGGGAATGGGGTGTCATTGAAAGTTATTCCATGATAGAGGAAAATTCCACTGGTTTTGATTCTTACGGCAGATTCTCTCTCCTACCATAGTCAGTGCTATAATCGGGTTAGATAATATTTAGGTAAATTCTTTCTGTTTTCATACTTTACCTCGGGATTTGTTTTTACATGCACCATAAATCAGTAGAGTAAAAGACACACATTAATAAATAACTTGAACTTGCTTTTACTCTTGGAGATTTGAGATTTAAACCAGCTTTTAAAAAATGCATAAGCCAGTCCAAACTTGGTGAATATCTCTTTTATTTCCTTAAGTAAGATTTCTCAACTGCCAAATAGAAAAATTCTAATTTATTAATCCTTGAATGAATAATTCACTCCCAGACACTGAATGATCCAAAATAAACAAGCCAGTTTGTGTATTTAGTTATATGAACTTTTGAACATACTGCCTCATAAATCTAATACTTGGTTGAACCTCAAGAAATATTGACCCTTGATCACCCCCCATTAATTATCTCCCGCTGCAGACATCACATCTTTCCTTTATTCTTTAGAATTTGTTTCTTCCTTATGGTACTGTAAATATTTATCTGTTTTTTTCCTATTATGACTGTGGTACTCCTCAGTAGGCATTTGGCTGACCTTTGTTACAAATTCAGTAATTTTTCCCAGAATATTCTGCTGTCTCTGTAAAGACATTAGCTGTTATTTATTTTCTAATATAAATCCATGGTAGGTATTAATATATTCAGTTCCACTAATGAGAAGATTGAGCCTCAGGAAGATTGATACATGGTCAAGATCATTTCAATCCCATGTGCTACAAGCTTTTTTTTTTTTTTCTTTTTGGCCTGTAAGCCGTGTTCTTTGCCTCTGATCACTCCCGTGCCTTGTGACTGTCCAGCAAGCCTGATGACATTCTACCTGGCTTCTGCCTTAGAGACATCTTGCTTGACTCCCCGGTCTACATTGGTCTTTGTTAGACAGAACTCTCTTCTTCATCTCATTGTTTGCAACAATTTGGGGTTGTACATGCATGTGATTACTGAACACACATGTCTACACACGTGCTATCCTTAGGCTCCATGGGGTCCGGGGTTGCATCTCTTCCACTCCCACTGCTGTATCACCCGCGAGCGCCACAGAAACTGACGCAGAGTGGGTGCTCAGTACATGCCGTTGAGAAAATGAATTAACGTGAGATTTAAAACCAAGTATGTACAACAGAAGTCACAGATTTATCCACTGCAGCAGTGGTTGTGGGGTTTCCATCGCCAGTTACTACACATGGATTTCCAAGTCTTGGGGGCTACATATACACTATCCTATATTCTGTTTCCTGTATGGCATATTGAAACTAAATTGGAAACTCATCAAAAGCAGGTCTTATAGTTCACATTTATAGTAAGTGAAACATGTAGCTGATTGGTCCACAATAAATACTCACGGGTTGACAGGGAACGGATCTTAACATTTAATCTATTTCAGAGCATTTTCCATTTCACCAAAGCCATATTCCTGCCCCAGTTCTCTAGCGTGCTTTGTTCTTCTGCTGTAATGACTGACAATCATAATCAGGAAAGGCTATGGCTGATGTTAATGCTTCATTTTTTTTTTTATTCCCAGACAGTTGGAGTGATCAAGCTTTCAAATCCTTGAAAAGGTGAACTGCGCTATGTCTGGGGCAGCCTCCGTATTTTATTATGTACCACACATCTCTAAAAACAATACAGAAATCCAGGACACTCAGATTGAAAAATGAACACTTTCCACATTTAAAAGGGAAGGAGTTACATATTTTTGAAGTTACATACATTCTTCATCACATTTATAAAATCCAGAACCCGTGGTTGGGCACAGAGCAGGAGATTTAATACTCTTCTGCTTGTGGGTCTTTGTTGTTTTTTCTCCCCCACCCTGCACCCACCCCTGCTCCTTCCCCGCCACCCCTCTGCTCTTTTTGTTCTTCATACTTGTGTGCTAACTTCAGGGCTGCAGACATGTCATTGATCACAGATTTATATATATGAGCTAAGAGCAGGAATGCTAAAATAATTTCTTTCTCAGGCCTTAAAGATAGATGATAGGTCAAGACACTTTACTTCATAGCCAAACATACTAAGGCACAGAGCAACATGGCAGGAATTTGAACTGTGAGTGCCAGAAGTGCTTGTTCAGCACTAACAAGAAATAGGAGAACAGGATCAGTATAATCTCATATTCTTATTAAATTAAAAGAGAGAGAGAGAAATGCAAAGGTTATGACACGAGCTGACAAGATCAAAAAAAAAGAAAATCAGAGTTTTTCTGATGCTTCATCTTCTGTTTGCAGGCATATGAAAGAATAAAAATAAGCCCCGTGGCATGAGTTATATATGGAGTATCTGCCTTTAGCTTGGAATTTCCTGGCATTTTTCAGCTGGTGACATAGACTTGATGTGATTAAACAAAGGCTTTTCTCCAAATTTAAAGTTTTTGTTTTTTTTTTTTAAAAGCTGAATCTAATACTCTCTAACTTGTTTTTAAATGGGAGCAGATGCCTTTGTTCCGTGAGCTGACTTCCAGATTCTGAGAAATAAATGAAGAGTGGAGGCCTGTTTTGGTGGAGGCTAAGAAAACAGCCGTATTTGCCTCTCAGAATTTCCTATTATCCCCCAGCTCCCACGTTCTTCCAGAGGATGGGGCCAGGGCAGAGGATGGGCTGGATTCTCTTGGACTCACTTGGGGCAGTGCCCTGAGGACACACAGC
>RJWJ010011416.1:0-44432 GCA_004363605.1 Indri indri
ACCATCAAATTGGTACTAACTGATTAATACTATGGTGCTCACATGGCAGTAATATTCTCCAGGGATCAGGGGGATGGGGGGGTAAACTCACAGCTAAAGGACACAGTGAACATTGTAGAGGGGAAGGGCATTCCTCCAACCCTCGCTTGGGTGAGGCAAAGACATAAAATGTAACCAAAATGTTTGTACCCTCATAATACCATGAAATAAAAATTAAAAAAAAATAAATGTAGACCTACCATTGAATCCAGTAATCCCACTGCTTAATATCTACCCAAAGGAAATGAAGTCATTTTATGAAGAAGACACCTGCACTCAAATGTTTACTGCAGCACAATTCACATTTTCAAAGATGTGGAATCAACTTCAGTGCCCATCAATTCATGAGTGGATAAGGAAAATGTGGTATACACACACACACACACACACACACACACACACACACCATGGAGTACTACCCAGCCATAAAAAGGAATGAAATACTGTTGTTTGTAGCAACTTGGATGGAACTGGAGACCATTATCCTAAGTGAAGTATCTCAGGAATGGAAATCCAAACACCATGTATTCTCACTAATAAGTGGGAGTAATAGATGGGTACACATAGGCACAAAACAATGTAAAGGACATTGGAAACCAAGAAGGAAGGGAGGTGGGGGATGTGGGATAAAACTTACCTGTTAGGTACAATGAATGCTATTCTGGTGATGGGCATACCAAAAGCCTTGTCTTAAGCATTTTACAAGGTATTTATGTAACAAAAACACTTGTACTCCCTTAATATTTTGAAATAAAACAAAAATAAATTACAAAAAAAGAAAAGTGAGTCAATTCTCAATAAGGAATGATCATTAACGATCACGATGGAGCTCTTCTTGTGTTAGGGCCAGGTTCCAGAGGGATATTTCTTATACCATGTTATTGCTTTTCATTTTGAAGCAGGGAATAGTAAGGTGGAGGAAGGTTAAAGAGGATTGTGCCTTAAATTGGTGAGAACACCCTGAAGGTATCTTAAATCCAGACAAACCTTAAGTATTATAGTTGAGCAGATAAGACAGTCCAGCCATTAGCAAGGAAAAATGGCAGACATTTGTGTCCTGTTATTCAAATTCTCTAAAGCTGATTTTTCAAAGGGAAGATCTATGGCTTTAAGAGATGTTCTGTGGTAGGCTTATACCTTACTGTTAAAGTAATTATTTGAAACACATCTGAGCAATTCAGTAGGTGAAACAATAATTATACCTATTTTGTACACAGATCTAAAGTTGCTTTAATTCTTACTCTGAATGTCTTTATAAACATTTATTTAAACTATCCAATTAATGTCTCACTTAATTTTTTTTATTTTTTATTTTTTTTATGTCACCATATTACGGAGGTACAAATGTTTAGGTTACATATATTGCCTTTGCCCCACCTGAGTCAAAGCTTAAAGTGTGTCCATCCCCCAGACAATACACACCACAGCCGTTAGGTGTGAATATACCCATCCCCTCTTCCCCCCCCCCATCTGCCTGACACCCAATGAATGTTACTACTATATGTGAACTTAAATCATCAGGGAAATGCAAATCAATACCACAATGAGATATCACTTATCTCCAGTGAGAATGGCCTTTATCAAAATGTCCTAAAATAATAAATGTTGGTGTGGATGTGGAGAGATAGGAACACTCACTTAATGTTTTAATAAAGCATTTAATTTTAGAAAAAGCAATTGGTTCAGATGCCTCAGGTTCTGACTTCTCGGCCATCTAGTGAAATGATTAAATTGTTTGTCTATGTACCCAGGGAAGGCACCACTCATCTAGTGACATCTCCCCAAAATGCAAACAAAACCATTACAGGAATAATCTATGTTTAAGAGGATGTGCTTAGTCAATTTAATCCTATTTTAATGATTGGAAATGCCATGCTTCCCATAAAGCTACCATTTTCTGAACAAAATCATTTTAAATGTCAGCGGAAATCTGCCATGTTATAAAAATGACTATATTCCGTGGGAAAAAAGTCTCATCATTTTTAAACATGACAAAGAAAGCATGAGATTCTGCAAGGAGTTGACCCCAAGCCACTACTTTGAAGCCAAAATCTCGAATTACTTTAAAATGTGAGTTAAGTGATCCAGGTCCCAAGTCTAATTTGGTATAAACCCAGTTTTTTTTAACTTTTATAAAGTAAGTTTATACATTACCTGGTAATTATTTTGGTTTTGTGATAATCTCAATTGGTTTGATGATGCAAAATGTGGAGAAAAATTACTCCGTGATGGGTTTGTGTTACTGTATATTGTACTTGATGCTGTATGTAATGAGGTCCGTGGTGTCAAATGGTAGTCTCTGTTTGGATAAAATACATTGTCTGACAAATCTCTAATATTCACCATTTGTGAATTTGGCATATTTCTTCCCAGCCCAGGCAAGGTTGTACTTTGGTTCTCAGCTCGAAGGGAACTGCCACTTTCATAAAATCTTGAATAGCTTGGTATCTGTGCTCCCATCGATGCCAATTCTTCCTCTCTGGCATATTCATCCTCAGCATCTCCAGTCTCCATTGCAATGGACAAATAAGCTCCTTCTGCTGAAATAGTCTTCTGTGGGGCATTTCCTCCCAGAATTCTCTGGGGGTAATCACTAACTGCCAATGAAAACACTTCACGGATCTCCAAATTTTGTGTTCTACAGTAAGGATCTCTAATAGTTGGCTTTTGTCCACATAAATTATGTGATGCTGGACTTGTGTATTCAGGCTTATACGCCCTTTGAATCCCAACTGGTTCAATTTTGCAAGGTCGGTGGCACACAGATGGCTTTTGAGGTACTGTCATTTCAGAAGCTTGCACTGAAGAGCTTCCATAGTTTTTCTTTGTGTGATTGAATACTGAGTTTCCAGCATTTAGCACACTTGTCTGTCTTGACAAAATAATTGTTTTTTCACCTAGGAGCAGGGAGGCATTTTTACAGTGTGCTACTTGTCTTTGGACAGGAATGTGTAACTGAAATTCAGTATCACTTTTACTGGCTGTTTTCTGAATAGGGATTTTATGTGCTTCTGTAATTTGTGTATTTGTATGCTTGGTTGTTCCTTGCCTACTTGATGAACTGGCTGGACTGTATATGCCAGTTACAAGGACATCATTATTGGCAGGTGTCCAAGAAGACTGTTGGCTTGAGGGTCGAGAAATATTAACCACATTTCTGACTGTGATGTCTGGAGCTGCCAAGGAGGTACCAGAAACAGTTCCTGTTGTTGCTGTTACTGATTCAGAATTCTTACTACTCATTTTTCTTCTCTTATTGCCAACCCACGTCTGGAAGAATAAAAAATGTTTTTATGAAAATATCTTAATGATAAATTAAGAATAAGCAATTTCCGAGTATATATTCTCATTTGTCATAGAACCAAAGCCTACACAAAGGTAAAAGAAAAAATACGATAAAAGAAAAAGAAACTAAAGTATAAGGGCAAAGATGATTAAGGACTCACGCTTAATAAATATCTAGGAACTTTGAGAACAGAGTATGTTATTGATCCTCCTCAAAACCGATCCCATTAATATGTATCAAAACTTAAAAATGTTTATATTCTATAACCTAGTAAATACAGTTGTGGTAATTTATCCAAAAATAATCACAGATGTAGACAAAGTCATATGCAATGAGGTTTACCATATATTTATTTATAATAGTGAAAAACTAGAAGCTTACTAAAGGTAGGCTATTTAATATTAGAAAATGCTCACAGTATTGTTAAACAAACATGCATTTGCAATATTAAGGTTCAGTGACTTCTATTGTATAATTATATCACAACAAAATATTCATTATTATAAACTGTATTGCAATATATCTCATACATGCATCTCTTTGCTGTTGGTCTGTTAGAATGTAACACTAGAAGGGAAATTTCTAGGCTCTGATATTTTTAAAGTGACCTCCAATGTATGAGTTCTGGTTTCCTCACACTCTCACCAGAGTTTGCATTATCTCTTTGCAGTCATTACTAGTTCAGTAGTTAATAGAAGGTATATAATTGCTATTTTTATTTGGATTTCTATGGTTACAATATGACTTTGATAGAATTGCTCATCCATTACCTTTACTCATTTTTATATTGGGGTGTCTGTATTTTTAAATTGATTTGTAAGAGCAATTATCTACCAAAGATAATAACACTTTGTCAAAAGTTACAAATATTTTTCAGCTTATCATTAATTTATGGTAGTTATATTATTCCTTATACTTTTTTATACTTACTAAATTTTACATAATATGTATTATTTTATAAACATAAAAAAGTTATTAATAAAAATAATATCAGTGGTTGGCATTTAGGGTTTGATTACAAAATACACACTTTTATATAAGTAATTTATTATAATTATCTTAGTATTATTGCTGAGTCATGGTTCCTAAAATATACAATTGCAATAAGAAATATTATGTTCCATAATGTGATTACTAAGCTTTATTTATATACCATGATTATTCCAAAATGCATACCATATTATAAGCTAACAAAACACATTAAACTTTAAAAATTAAACAAAATAAATAAATAAACAAAAACTTTTAAATGAACTAGTCTTGGACAAACATGGTGCAAGTCATATTTGTTTAATGTTTGTATGAATGTGTTTTTGAAGGCCATATAAATTATCCAATATTCAGTGTTTATTGTACAAAGTTTATTTATACAGTGCATAATTATGCACAATATTAATGTTGGTGTAATACTGTAAATAAAAGCTTGCATGTACTGGATCCCCATAATGTGTTATTTTTATATATTACTTCCTTTGCTAGATGTTTTTCTTTAATTGTATAAATGAACAAAACTGAGGTTCAGAAATAACAAGTAGCTTGTGAAAGGATATCCTGGTAGCGAGTGGCAGAGCGAAGATTCAAAGTCAATTCTACCTCACTTCAAAGCACATTCTTCTTCCACTACTTCTCATGCAGAGGTTGGAAACTGCTGAAACAGTCATCTCTATTGACCATTTTACTTTTATAATTATTATTTCTCCCATAAAGAAAATGTTCCAGAAACTGGGATGCTTCATTTTGCTTCACATGAGGCAGTGGAAATTTTAAATTCACTCTGATTTGCTTTCATGAAACAACAGGAGTGATAACTACAAGTGGAAGGACATATGGATATAAATGTCACATGAGACAGGGGAGAAAAACTGAACGGTTTAAAGTATATACTCGAGAAATATTTTTTTTAATGTAAAAAGGTGAATTTTGCAATTATTCAAAATAAGTTGTGTATTATGGCTTTTCAAGGAAAAAAAACACCTGTAGGAAGTATGATATATTTGTATATAATTTTTATAAAAATATGTAAGGATCCCATTAAAAATAAACTTTTAATGGGAAAGCATAGTGAATTGGTAGAATTTGAATTCAAGAGCTCCTACATTTGGATGGCAGTTCTGGACCATTTTTCCAAAAAAAATAAACCCTTAACCTACTGTGTTTTCATCATACAATACCTACCTTAACTCAGGAAGTTTGAGTGATCTTAGTGCATTGCAAATTTGTGGCTTCCTTACATAGTTTTATAGTTTATACATATATATTATATATAGTCATGTAGTTTACTAAATATTTGTATTATGTACCTGTTAAAAAGTAAAATGCTGTAGAATAATATCCATGTATATAGGAAACTCAGCTATCTAGAAACCTAGCAACCTCACTTGCCCAGAACACAGCCAAAACGGATGACACAAGATCCATGTACTTAACTAATAGGACAACCTCTAACTTTAAAGCCCGTGTTCTCTAATTTTATGCATAATTTAAACAAATTTGATATCCCAATCTACAACGAATTGGAAATAACAAAATAGAAGGGGCACTGGTGATAGAGGTTGTTATTGGCAAGCACGCTGATAGTACCCAAACTAAGAATGTTCACTAACATTGCTCACTAAAAGGAAAAAAGGGAAAACATAAAAAAACTGATGTGAGAAATCACTAAATAGCAGTCTAGGGTTCTTTAACAAGGGGCAAATTAACCCCATATACCTTACAAAGTTGTGAGCATTATTATTTTATAGCACAGTATACTAATTGATTTCCATAATGAAAACCCTGAGCCAAAAAGTAAGGGTTTAATTATTTTCCATATTCTCAATTGAAGAAAAATAGGAAAGTATATAAGGAGGAAAGTATATAAGAAATGTTTCTTTCTAAAATGTTGAAAATAAAGAAATTTCATTGCCTGAAGTTTCCTAATAACCAAATTAAATTTTACTAAAAGTTGTTCCATATAGGATTCATAATTTTCCAATGATTATAAGATGTAAATGATTCTCCTTGCAAATGTCTCATTGATGAGAAAATAATGAATCAAACAAAATCAATATGATGAGAATTAGGGGTTAGGAACTAAAAAAGCTATTCTACATAGAAAAAAAAAAAGAGAGAGAAAAAAGCCATTTGAGTCATCAATTCTTTGTATCCATAAAATTCTCTTTCAGTTCTCTCAGAAATTCACTGTCTCTAAACCTCTTTTTCTTTTTCTATACCTCTTTCCATTTTCCTATTCCTTTACCCCACTACATTTATTGTTGCTTGGATATTTTAACCTTTTAAATTTTCGTTCCATCGGGATCAACTTCTTAAAGTGGAACTTGAGTTTTTTTAAGGAAAACGCAACAAATAATACACTAAAAATAATAAGGAAAGGTCTCTTTCAAGGGGAACATGTGGATCTAGCAAAATATCAGTGGCAGTTAAGTGAAGTTGTGGAATGATGAGTCTTCAAACAACTGTCTTTTCCTGAAACTGGAAAAGCTATCAAAACTGCATTGGGATTTCGATTAGGAAGACTGAATTTCTGTACAATTTATACTTTCCTGGAGTGGAGATAATGAATCTGTTTTATACAATTTCTTAAAACATAACATTTTACTTGCAATCTTACATTTTAAGAATTTATATCATTCATTCCCATTGTTTCTTTTAGATTTAAACACCATCTGGAGAATAAATATAAATCTCTGTATTTTGACACTCTCAATATTCAAGTACAATCAAGTAAGTTATGAGGGGAAGACTGCAATAACAAATTGGAAACATGAAACATAATAGTCCACAATGCAGCTTCCTGGGAAAGCTTTTCACTTTAAGGTAACGGTAAGATAAAAGGAAGGAAAAAAAAAGAGGAAATTACTGCAGAAAAAACTGAGGTAGTACTTATAAAATACAAATATCATCAACTTGAAATAGTACACACTTTTTATTACTCTTTCTAAGACAATTAAATATTTTCCTGGGAAGTTTAGTAAAGGTATTTCAAATAGGGCACTTAGAGTTATCAATAGTAGATATTCTTACACAAATCTGAGCATGATAGTTGGTTTCAGCAAATAAGAAACAGATATCCTAGATATTTTCCCCTAGAATTGGTGTCATTTAATTTCCTATTTGAGAGTGAATATATCCTTTAGTCTTTAAGAAATGCATTTTCCAAAGAATTTTTCTTATCAAGAGATTTTTACCTTTAGAATCTTTGAAGGTAAAAGCAACAGCAAACTAAACTTAAAAACACATGTCCTTTCTCTTTCCCAAATTAGCCTAATGAAAGCCAATGATGGGAAAGTTGCTAATCTTTGAATCACTAAGGTTTCACACCAAGAGGATTTGCAGCATGTTCAAACAGACATGAAAGGACCTATACATTCAATAAAATCTGTGACAAGTTCTGTTAGATCTATCTCTTGCCTCCTCTCTATCACCTTCTCATTGCCTTTCACAAATGTGTAGCAGCTCTTGATTTTTACAGCTGAATAACTATGATTGTCATAAAGAAAAATTTCCACCCTCTGGATTTCTTGTCCATTTCTCACTAACCCACTAAAATGCATGCATTTTACTTAGAAGCAGAAAGTATTCATAAAACATACTAGGTTTTCCTAAAAACACAAAAATACTAAAGTTATAAATGCCTGATAAAAAATTAAAATACAACAAAAATATGCTAGGTACACAGTATTCCCTCAGTCAATGCCTGTTTTATTGATCTCATTTTGGGAGGGTTATAGCTACATTAATTTGGAATTTAAAGAAAGCATAAGATCAACAATAATCTTAAGGGTATTTACTGGTTTAAAGAACTGAGCTTTTTAATGATGTGTTTATACCATAAAGGTTTTAGTGTTTTCAAGGTAATTATAGAAACAAATACATACTAAATTATTAGCTTTATTTATCAAAAATTAGTATTGTGATGCCAGGGAAATTAAGCTGTTTATAATGTTACTGACTTCATACCATGAATAGTTTTTTCTCATATTAAGCAAATATCACTTGTAATAAAAGCTATGCATTCAAGTGTAAGACCTCAATACTTACCCTGACTACACTGAAGTCCAGTTTAGTCTCCTGCGCACACTGTAATATGAGCTGAAAGCAATTTTTACTTTGATTTGTCATTCCATTTTCATAATAACGCTGTAAAATCCTTTGTTGTTCTACAGTAAATACAGAACGTAGATTCATCTAAAAATAAAAGAAGATACTCTGAAAACTGGAATAAAAATTTGGTATGTGTAGAATTTGTACACTTTTGTTTTTTGATACAATTTCAGTGCTCCCAAGCTGCAAGATTTCTTTAACTGAATTAATCTCCAGTAATGGACAATAATTTGTGTGCTAAAGGGAGACAGCTTCTCACTAAAAAAATATGCATAATGCAAACACCTATTGAATTTGTTCAGAAAAGGTACCAAGTTTAAATACAAAAAAAAAAAAATAGAAAAGAAAAAAGAGGAAAGCACTTATCTGGTTAGTGTCAGTGCATGGAGAAAAAAAGGGATTTTTTTCATTGAAATAAATATTTATAACTAGCAAAGCCAGAGATTATGGTAGTCATACATGGTCAATTATCAACAGGGCCAATCACTGTTCTTTGTCAAGCAAGGCATCTGGCATATGTCTTACAGACAGAAGCTGTGCTCTGGAATAAAATGGTGCTTTTATTTTTCCTCTTTCTGAAATAAAGGGGTTCATTTTATATATTAAAACAAAATCTCTTTTTAAAGCTTCAAAATAAACAGGAAGGTTTAGAGTGTCAAAATTTCTTTGCTTTAGGAAATGCGATACTAACCAAAATAATTATTTTAATAATCATAGCATGTAAATCAAAATTCAAAATCACGTGTTTTACTAAAAATAAACCATATAAAAATATGTACCTTTTAATTAAATTGACACCATCAGAATTAGACAAGATGAGATAAGAAAAAAAAAATTTTAGTGTTTCCTGCAAAAAAGCAAAATGTTTAATAATTAAGGGAAAACAGTTCTGTGAATGTAAAGAACAAAAGTCAAGTCAAACTATTTTTAAAAGGATGAATTCTAGTAGTGTACTTGATAAAGAACCCTTGAATTTGATTAAGGCAATTTCATGTTCTTGTTAAAAGTTGTCACACTGAAATTGTCAGTCCTAAAAGTTAACAGATAGAAAAAAACCTTTCCCGAGGCAATTGTCTCTTTAAAATTAGGAAAACAGCAACAATGAAACACTATAAGCCAAAGCAAACAGAAAACCTTCTAGTATACCCTGTATGGAAACAAACAAGTACATTGACATGGAAATAAAAAAATAACTTCTCTTTTTCTGAATACTTTGTAAACTAAAGCCATCTAACAAGGAAATGAAAGACAGTCATACAGCCATCCACTGCAATTTGTGCACCTGACTTTCTTGACCACACAAGAATCTATTTCCCTATGCAATCTTAAGAGATCTCATAGGAGAAAATCAGATGTGGGAGAGGCACCAGGAATGATTAGGGTAGAGTTTCTCCCTAAAACATCAGAGACAAAGAACTGCACTAATTTTCTTTCTTTTTTTTTAAATTTCAGAATATTACAGAAGTACAAACACTTTGGTTACATACATTGTCTTTGCACCACCCAAGTCAGAGCTACAATCCTGTCCATCCCCCAGAAAGTGTGCACCGCACCCATTAGGTGTGAATTTACCCATCCCCTCCTCAGTCCTCCCACCCGCCCAACGCCCAATGAATGTTACTTCCATATATGCACATAAGCATTGGCCAATTAGTGCCAATTTAATGGTGATTACATGTGGTGCTTGTTTTTCCATTTTTGTGATAATTCACATAGCAGAATGGGCTCCAGCTCCATCCAGGATAATGAAAGAGGTATTAGTTCACCATTGTTTTGTATGGCTAAGTAGTACTCCATGGTATACATATACCACATTTTATTAACCCACTCATGTACTGGTGGGCACTTAGGTTGATTCCACATCTTTGCAACTGGGAATTGTGCTGCTACAGACATTTGAGTTCAGATATCTCTGAGAACCCAGATATAAAACCATTCTCACACAGCCATCAGATCTTTGACAAAGCAGACACTGGGGAAAAGAATCCCTGTTGAATAAACGGTGCTGAGAAAATTGGATAGCCACATGTAGAAGACTGAAACAGGATCCACACCTCTCACCACTCACAATGGATAACACTTAAACCTAAGACACAAAACCATAAGAATTTTAGAAGAAAATGTTGGAAAAACTCTTACAGACATCAGCCTAGGCAAAGAATTTATGAAGAAGACCCCAAAAGCAATCACAGCATCAACAAAAATAAATAAATGGGACCTGATCAAATTAAAAAGCTTCTGCACAGCCAAGAAAACTATCACTAGAGTGAACAGACAACCTACAGAATGGGAGAAAATATTTGCGTGCTACACATCCAATAAAAGGCTGATAACTAGAATCTGTATCAAACTCAGGAAAATTAACAAGAAAAAATCAAACAACCCCATTAAAAAGTGGGCAAAAGGCATGAACAAAACTTTTCAAAAGAAGACAGATTAATGGTCAGCAAACATGAAAAATTGCTCAACATCACTAATCATCAGGGAAATGCAAATCAAAACCACGATAAGATGTCACTTAACTCCAATGAGAATGATTTTTATCAAAAAGTCCCAAAATAACAAATGTTGGCATGGATATGGAGAGATAGGAGCTCTCATACACTGCTGGTGGGACTGCAAACTTGTACAACCTCTGTGGAAGGTAATATGGAGATACCTCAAAGAACTAAAAACAGAACTACCTGTTTATCCAGCAATCCACTAGTGGGTATTTACCCAAAGGACAAAAAGACCTGCACTAACTCTCTGAAGGAGGTCTCATTCAAATACTCTAATGTGTAAGCCTAAACCTGACCAAATTTTCAAAGACGTTTGGACCGATGGGTAGAGACACTATCCATCAAAGCAATTTTTACTATCATGGCTGCTAGGTTTCAGAGCAATTTGGGGTTCCTTTTCCTAAATAGTTCAGCCATAATCTGGAGAAGATCCAGAAGACGTGGGTCAAATACCTACATCTGGTGTGGATTTAGAAGCAAGGTACTTTGATAAGGGTTCTGAGGATGGTGGTAAATTCCAATTCACTAACACATAATCAGGGTAATAATGGCTCTGATCCTCCTCTGCAGGTTGTACCTACTGCAAAAAGCCTAGAATGTAAGATATGGGTGATCACCAAGTGTGATGATATCTGCCATAATAACATAGGAATGTTTTCCTATTGGCTGGCTGCAATTGTTACACTTATCTAAGTATCACATGAACCTTAAAAAGCACAGCAGATCCTTCCTTACCAATACGAATAGCCAAATATAGGTGACTAAGTACTAAATAGATTCTGGATTCTACAACTCTGACAACAGACAAGCTGTGACCTTTATAGGTTTCCCTTAAATTCAGTAGCAACAGCAGAAAGTCCACTTTGCTCAAGAGATCTGCTATTCTTCTTTCAAATTACAGGAAGTTCACTCTTTACTGTGACAACTAGATAACCCCATATGAGCAAGATAACTGTCATTATAATCTCCATTAATCCTAGTTATCTTGGTCTAATAAGTGGCAAGATACTGAACAACTGCACAGCCATCATTTGTAATAATTCGCAAAAAATAATCAGGAAGAGAGTTTTTAAAATATTCATTTTTAAAGTTTGGTTCTTATTTATGTGGAAGATAAAATGACAAGCTATTGGTTCCCTGGGAATTGAGGTTTGTTGGGTTGGGGTGGGGAGGGTGGCTGAATTAGAGGATTAAGTACTGAAGTAATAAGTCATTTTTGCCTTACCCCAAGATTTTCTAGTCTAATGCTCTTTGTATTAATATATCATATTCAAGTCTGGAATTTATCAGGTGTCTCTCAGGTTTAGGACTCAATGTTTTAATGAGGACTCTGAGACATTGAGAAAAGATTAAATTAAGCTCAGTATGTTAGATTCAAGCAAGCTGAACAATGAGTAAAACATTTTAGATTTGTTGCTTTAGAAGTACCTGAAAAATACAGCTTTTAGAAATGACTGCTTCCTTAGGGGTTCCACATATCTAAGACTATATATTCACACAGAGATATTTGAGACAAATTCCTATATACTGTAACACCGTTCTTATATATTTGATGTCGTATTAAAATCCAGCTCAGTGCCCTAACAATGCTCCATCTGTTTAAAGCATTCCAAAAGTACCAAAAAAATTTACTCATAAGCACTCATTCTTGAAAATGTTTTTTAAAAAATAGGATGAGTCCATATGATCATCACCAATTCAAACACAATCTCTCGACCACTGGTGGTTCAGACAGGCAGGCTGCACCCCATGCACACCAGTCACTGCATCAGGGTGTGTAGATGTAGGGGAGTGGTCACAGTGCCAAGCTCAGGTGGTGAGAGAGGCCTCATGGACATATTCAAGGGATGATGTGGAGGGGCACAGAGGAGCTGGGGTCTGTGAGCACACTATCCCCCACTCCTGCTGGAGAATGGCCACAATGGAGAAGGCTGCGACATTCAGACTGAATTAGCTTAGCCCATGGTTTCCATGGAAACTAAATGATTCGGGTGAGCGGGCTGAACCAGAGTAGTGGCACCTCCCACCATTCACTGCTATAGGGATTGCAGCTTGATCCAAGAGACCCATGAGCAGCCTCTTCTCCCTCAGTGGAGGCATGCCCCCGGCAGAAACCTCTGGGGATAGAGAGCCTTACCTCACAAACCCTGGGGTCTAGTGGGGAACAGGATTGCAGAAGTGGAGATCCCCTTATCGGACAGTGTCAGGCAGAGACACATGCCAGCAGGTCAGAAACAAGAACTGTTGGGCAGCTCCAAGAGTCAATCTTAAGCAGAGAGGGAATTCATGTGGACCAATCAGATGGGAGAGTGCTGAGAATTTCCAAGGAGAAAATAGGGAGGGTGCATGCCCCACACTGCAGAGAAACCAGGCTAGAGGACAGGGATTGAAAAAGCCTGGCTCAGGGCCTTACCAATCACATGATTAGGCCCTTTCCCTTGGGAGCAGATATTAGGGCTTGGAGAGATTGCCATGAACTTCATCTCAGCAGCTCCCCCTAATGGCCACATAAATAAACACTGAACACCTCTGAGGTTTACTAAAAAATCTCAGGCTTTAGCAAGTCAGGCATCATCTGTCCTGCTCCTCTGCCCACCCCAGGGGGAGAAGAAATCAGGCAACTCCCTGAGAGCTATAGGGTCCCTCTTAAAGCTTGGGGCATTTGTGTAACCAATCTGGGGGACCAGAGCTCCCTGGCAGCTGGCTCTCCTACTCAAACTACAATCAAAAACAGGGGGAACAGCTCCATTGCTAAATATAGTGCTTCCAACTCAAGTAAAAAGGTAGTAGAAGATTGGAGCACACAAATTCCATCCACCATCTTGGAGATTAAGCTGGAGGACATATCTCAATATTCACTGTTGGGAAGATGTGAAGACAACAGGTCAGAGGTAACCTGAGAGGTTCATCAAACCTGCTAAAGCATCCCAAAGGCTACTCCAGAGCAGCACTCCTCTCCCTAACACATTCAGAGACCAATCTTTGAGGTCTCAGAGATAGGCCAATTAGCCAGCACTAACATCCTAACTCTCAATCGAGAGGCCAGATGAGAAGGAACAAGTGAAAAGACTACAGAAATATGAGAAATCAAAGTGAAAGGTCACCCCCAAAAGAAAACAATAACTCCTTATGAACAGATACCAACCTAAATGAAAAGATTAAAATGACAGATGAAGAATGTTGAACATAGACACCAAATGTAAGAATCACAGACATCCCTGAGGGTGAAGAAGAAAATACACAAGGGTTGGAATATTTATTTGAAGGAATAATTGAATAAAATTTTACTGGCCATGCCAGAGACCTGGATATCCAGGCATAGAAAGGTCAAAGGACTCCAGAGAGATTCATTGCAAAGAGGAAGTCACCACGACATATTGTCATTAGTCTGGACAAGGCAAACATGAAAGAGGCATTCTTATAAGCAGTAACGTGAAAACATCAGGATACATACAAAGGAAAACTTAACGGACTAACTGCAGAATTCTCAAATGAGATTTTACAAGCCAGAGGGGATTGGGGCCCCATTCTCGGTATTCCAAAACAGAACAATGCCCAACATAGACTTTTGTATCCAGCAAAACTAAGCTTCTTATATGAGGGAGAAATGATTTTTTTTTTCAGACAGGCAAACATGGAGGGAATGTGTCAAGACAGCAACTGTTCTTCATGAAATACTCAGCTCAGCACTATAAAGGGATCAGCACAATAGACACCCACCAGTATAAAATTACCTAAAAGCAGAGTGCAGATACTACAATGGTTCAACAGGTTAAAAAAAGAGCAATAAAGTTCTAGTCAACAGGAAGAACAAAAATCCACCCCCCTTTTCACTTGTTAAATAAATATGAATAGCTTTAACTCCCCACACAAGAGACATAGGCTAGCTGAATGAATTATATATATATATATAAAATATATATATATATAAAATATATATATATATAAAATAAGCATAGTTTCTGCTTTCTCCAGGAAACACATCTAACACACAAGGACTCAGTAAAACTCAAGGTGAAGAAATGAAAAGCAATCTTTCATGCAAATGGAAACCAAAAGAAAGCTGGTATAGCAGTTCTCATATCAGATAACATAGACTTCAAATTAACAAAAGAAAGACAAAGATGATCATTATATAATGTTAAGGGGAAAAATTTAACAAGAATATATAACAATCCTAAATATCTAGGCACCTGACACAGGTCGGCCAAGATTCACAAAGCAAATCCTATGCAACCTAAACAAAATGATAAATGGCAGCACCATAATAGATGGGGACTTCAACACCACAGTAACACATGGAGACAGATCCTCCAAACAGAAAATACACTAAGAAAAATAGACTTAAACAGAATTCTAGACCAAATTGGTCTAACAGATATTTATACAACATTGTACCAGAAACCACTGATTGTACATTCTTCTCATCAGATCATGGAAGATTCTCTAAGACTGATAATATCTTAGGCTAAAAGACATGTTTCAAAAAATTTAAAAAAAATAGAAATTATATCACACGTTTTCGGACCACAGTGGAATAAAGTTAGAAACCAACTCCATCGAAAGCACTCATCTCTACACAAAGTCATGGAAACTAAACACCCTACTGGTGAATGGTAGGTCAAGGGGAAATTAAGATGGAAATCAAAAGACTCTTTCAACTAAATGATAAAGGAAACACAAGTTATTAAAAACTGTTGGATGCAAATAAAATAGTCCTGAGAGGAAAACTGATAGCCATAAATGCCTACCTCCAAAAGACAGAAAGATTACAAATAATCTATTAAATTGTCTCAAGGAACTGGAAAAGGAAGAGCAAACCAATCCCAAACCCAATAGAAGAAAAGAAATAAACAAAATCAGAGCACAATTAAATGAAATCATTAACAAAGGAATTATAGAGAATATTAATAAAACAAAAACTCTGTTCCTTGGAAACATAAACAAAATTGAAAGCCTTTCTCTAGATTAACCAGAAGCAGAGAAGAGAGTACTCTAATAAGTTCAATCAGGAAAGAAAAAAAGAAACCACCACTGGTACCATGGAAACACAAAATATCATCTCTGATACTATAACAATATATACTATCTGAATACTATAAAAATGCTATAAAAATCTCTGTGCACATAAACTTAACAACGTGGAGAAAATGTATAAATTCTTAGAAACACAGCCTCCCCAGACCCAATCAGGAAGAAATAGAATTCCTGAACAGACCAATATAAAGTACCAAAATCTAAGCAGCAATAAAAAAAAACTTCCATCAAAGCTAAGTCGCAGACAAGATGGAGTCAAACCAGAATTTTATCAGACCTACAAAAAAGAACTGGTACCTATCCTGCAGAAATTATTTCATAACATCGAGAAGGAAGGAATGCTCTCCAACATGTTTCATGAAGCTAATATCACCTTGATACCGAAGCCAGGAAAGCACACAACAAAAAAAATTGCAGTCTACTATCACTAATGAATATACATGCAAAAATTTTCAATAAAGTCCTAGAAAACAGAATTTAACTGCATATCAAAAAAATAATCCACCATGACCAAGTGGGCTTCATCTGAGAGATGGAAGGATGTTTTAACATATGCAAATTTGTAAATGTTATTCACCACATAAATAGAAGCAAAAACAAGTACCATACGATCCTAACAGTAGATGCAGAAAAAGCATTTGACAAAACCCAGCACCCTTTTATGATAAGAATGTTTAATAAAATAGGCATAGATGGGTCTTACCTCAAAATTATAAAAGCCATGCATGACAAACCTACTGTCAACATCGTATTCAGTGGGGGAAAAATTTAAAGCACTCACCACTTAGTATGAAAACCAGACAAGGTTGCCCACCATCAACACGTCTATTTAACATAGTGCTGGAAGTCCCAGCAAGAACAATCAGACAAGAGAAGAAAATCAAGAGTATCCAAATGGGGGCAAAAGAGGTCAAACTATCACTCTTTTGTGATGATATGATCTTATGTCTATAAAACTCCAAAGATTCTGCCAAGAAACTGCTGGAATTGATAAATAAATTGAGCAAAGTCTCAGGTTACAAAATCAATGTACACAAATCAGTATCATTCATATATGCCAACAACATTCAAGCTGTGAGTCAAATCAAAGACTCAATAACTTTCACAATAGGAATAAAGAAAATATAGTACATAAGAAAATATTTAACTAAGGAAGTGAAAGGCCTCTACAGGGAGGACTAAGGAAATAGCGGAGAGTGTAAACAGGTGAAAAAACATGTCATGTTCATGGAGTGGCAGAATCAACAATGCTAAAATGTCTATGCAAGCCAAAATAATCTACAGATTCAATGCAGTCACTATTAAAATACCAATTTCATTTATTTCAGATCTATAAAAAAATAATCCTACACCTTGTATGATGTCAGAAAAGACCCCATATAGCCATAGCAAGCTTAAGCAAAACAAACAAAGCAGTAGGCATCAATTTACCAACCTTCAACCTATACTAAAAGGCTATACTAACGAAAAAAACCATGGTATTGGCACAGGAATAGCAACATAGATCACTGGATCAGAACACAGAACCCATATATAAAACCATCCTCGTACTGCCATTGAATAATTGACAAAACAGATAAAAACATACATTGTGGAAAAGAATCACTATTTAATAAACGGGACCAGGAAAATTGGATAGCCACATGCAGAAGACTGAAACAGGATCCAGTCCTGTCACCACTCACAAAAATTAACACATGATCAATAACAGACTTAAATGTGAGGCATGAAACTATAAGAATTCTAGAAGAAAATGTTGGAAAAACCATTATTGATATCAGCTTAGGCAAAGAATTTATGAAGAAGAACCCAATAGCAATCACAGTAAAAACAAAAATCAACAAATGTGACCTGATCAAATTAAACACTTCTGCACAGCCAAGGAAACAATCATTAGAGTAAATAGAACAACCTATAGAATAGGAGAAAATATTTGCATGGTATGCATGTGATAAAGTCGATAACCATAATCTACAAAAAACTCAAGCAAAATCATAAAACAAAATCAAACAACTCTATTAAAAACTGGGTAAAAGAAATGAACAGAAACTTGTCTAGAGAAGATAAAGTAATGGCCAACAAATATATGAAAAAGTGCTCAGCATCCCTAATTATCAGGGAAATGCAAATCAAAACTGCAATGATATATCACTTAACTCCAAAGGGATGGCATTTATCAAAGAGTCCTAACACAAAAAATGTTGGTGTGGATGTAGAGAGATAGGAATACTCATACACTACTGGTGGGACTGCAAACTAGTATTACCTCTATGGAAAGTAGTAGGTAGATGCCTCAAAAAACTAAAAGTAGACCTACCATTTGATCCAGTAGTTCCACTACTGAGTATACACCCAATGGGAAAAAAAAAGGCCTTATGAAAAAAGACACCTGCACTTAAATGTTTATAGCAGCACAATTCACAATTGCAAAGGTGTGGAATCAACCCAAGTGTCCATCAATATATGAGTGGATTAATAAAATGTGGTATATGTATACCATGGAGCAATACTTAGCCATGAAAAAATGGGAACTAATACTTTTTGTTACAAGCTGGATGGGACCGAAGACCATTCTTCTAAGTATCAAAAGAATGGAGAAACATCATATGTACTCACTATTAAACTGGAACTAATCAATCACTATTTATATACACATATGAAAGTAAAACTCAATGGAAATCAACCAGATGAGCAGAGAGGAGAAGTTGGGTAAATTTATTCCTAATGGCTACAATGTACATGATCTGGGTGATGAGCACACAAATAACATTGGCTCAAACAGTACAAAAGCAATCCATGTAACAAAAGCACTTTTACCCATGTAATATTACAATATAAAAAAATCTAACAACTTGCATAAATAAGAAAATCAAATAGAAATTCTGGAAATAAAAAATTCATTCAAGGAAATACAAAATAAAGTGAAAAGTCTTAAAAATAGACTAGACATGGCAAAAGAAAAAAAATCTCAGAGTTTGAAGACAACACCTTTGAATTAAACAAGTCAGTCAAAGATAAAAAAACAAAAACAAAACAAACAAAAAAAAAACAGAGAATTAAGAGGAAGGGACAAAGCCTATAAGAAATATAGGATTATGTAAAGAGCCCAAAATAAGAATTATAGGCATACCTGAGGATGAAGAAGAAAACACACAAGGGTTAGAAAATTTATTTGAGAAAATAATTGAGGAAATCTTCCCTGGTCTTGTCAGAAATTTAGATATCCAGATACAAGAAGCTCAAGGAATACTTAGGATATTCATCTCAAAGAGGCAATCATCACAACACTTAGCCATCATACTAGCCAAAGTTACCATAAAGGAAGAAGTCTTGCAAGCTTTAAGGTGAAAACATCAGATAACTTACAAAGGAGGTTAACTGCAGACTTGAGACCTTGCACGCCAGAAGGGATCGGGGCCCCATCTATAGTCTTCTTAAACAGAATAATGACCAGCTTAGAATTTCATATCCTGCAAAACTAAGTTTTTCATATGAGGGAGAAATAAAGATTTTTTCACACAAGCAGACACTGAGGGAATTTGTCAATACTAGACCTGCCCTGCAGGAAGTACTCAGAATTGCATTATACATCAATGAACACAGTAGACATCCACCAGTGTAAAATCATCCAAAAGCTAAAGGTCAGAGCCCATATAAAATAATGGCTCAAGAGGTAAAACAAAGCAATAAATTTCTACCCAACAGGATTAGCAGAAATGCATGCCACCTATCAATTATTTCAATAAATATGAATGGCTTGAATTCCTCACTAAAAAGACACAGGGTGGCTGAATAAATGAAAAAATACAAACCAAGTATCTGCAGTCTCCAGGAAACACATCTAACCCACAAGGACTCATTCAAGCTCAAGTCGAAGGCATGGAAAAAAAATAACCCATGCTAATGAAAATCAACAGAAAGCAGGTGTAGCCATTCTCAAATAAGTTAATATAGATGTCAAATTAACAATAGTAAAGAAAGACAAAGAAAGTCATTATATAATGATAAAGAGAGCAATTCATCAAGAAGACATAATGATCCTAAATATTTATGTACCCAATAAAATTGCTCCCAGATTCATAAAGCAAACCGTATTAGATTGAAACAAAGTAATAGACAGCAACATTGTAATTTCTGGGGACTTCAGCATTCCACTGACTGAATTGGGCAGATCCTCCAAGCAGAAAATAAATAAAGAAACACTGGACTTAAATGGGACTCTAGAGCAAATAGGCCTAACAAACATTTACCGATCATTCTACCCCAAAACTACTGAATATACATTCTGTCATCAGCAGATAAAATATTCTCTAAGATTGATCACATAATAGGCCACAAAACATGTCTCAACGAATTAAAAAAAGATAGAAATTATACCATGGATCTTATCAGACCAGAGTGGAATAAATTTAGAAATAAACTCCAAGAGAAGCACTCAATTCTTCACATAGTCATGGAAATTAAACAACCTAGTGCTGAATGATTATTGGGTCAAGGGGGAAATTTAGTGGAAATCAAAAGATTCCTCAAACTAAATGACAAATGGGGCACAAGTTATGAAACTCTGTGGGATTTAGTAAAAGCTTTCCTAAGTGGAAGATTCATAGCCTTAAATGCCGACATTAAAAAGACAGAAAGATCACAAGTCAACAATCTAATGAATCATCTCAAGTAACTAGAAAAGAAAGACTAAGCCAATCCCAAACACAGTGGAAGAAAAGAAATAACTGTCAGAACAGCTCTAAATGAAATAAAAAACAAACAAAAAAATACAGATTAATGGAAAAAAAGAGTTGGTTCTTTGAAAAGACAAACAAAATTGATAGGCCCCTCACCAGATCAACCAGAAATAGAAAAGGAAGGACCGAAATAAGCTCAATCAGAAATGAAATAAGGATATATTACAACTGATACCACAGAAATACGAAATATCATCTGTGAATACTAAAAAAAGTCTCTATCCACATAAAGTCGAAAACATTGAGGAAATGGACAAATTACTGGAAATACTTAACCTCCCAAGGCTCAATTAGGAAGAAATAGAACTCTTGAATAGACCAATTATAAGCTATGAAATTCAAGCAGCAATAAAAAAATCTTCCAACAAAATAAGTCTCAGATCAGAGGCTTTCACAGCTGAATTTTATCAGACCTACAAAGAGGAATTGGTGCCCACACTGCAGAAATTATTGCATAACATCGAGAAGATCAAAGACAGGAAAGGACACAACAAAAAAAGAAAAGTATAGACAAATATCCCTTATGAACATAGATGTAAAAATCTCAGTGAAATCCAGGCAATCTATATCCAGTAGCACATCAAATAATAATCCACCATGACCAAGTGGGCTTAATCCTGTAAGCAAATTTATAAATGGGATTCACCACACTAACAGAAGCAAAAAAAATGATCATATGATCATCTCAATTGATGCAAAAAACGCTTTTGACAAAGCTCAGTATGTGTACACACCAGCAAATTGGTTTCACTGATCAACACCTAAGTGCACATATAGGAATAACATTTATCGGGTGCCATGTAGATGGGAGGGGGAGAAGGGGATGGGTATATACATACATAATGAGTGCGATGCACACCATCTGGGGGATGGACATGCTTGAATCTCTGAATGGGGGGGAGGGGGGCAAGGGAAATGTAACCTTAACATTTGTACCCCCATAATATGCAGAAATAAAAAAAAACTAAAACTAAAAATAATTTTAAAAAACTCTTAGCAAAATAGGCATAGATGAAATATACCTCAAAATTACAAAAGCCACAGATGACAAACCCACAGCCAACATCATACTCAGTGGGGGAAAGTGCAAGCATTCCCACTTAGAACTGCAAGAAGACAAGGATGCCCACTGTCATCATTTCTATTCAACATAGTACTGGAAGTCCTAAGCAGAACAATCAGGCAAGATAAGGAAATTAAGGGTATCCAAACAGGAAAAGAGGAAGTAAAACTATAGGTCTTTGCTGGTGGTATGATTTCATATGTAGAAAACCCCAAATATTCTGCCAAGGGACTCCTGGAATTGAGAAATAAATTCAGCAAAGTCTCACGCTACAAAATCAACATACACAAATCAGTAGCATTTCTATACAGCAACAATAGTCAAGCTGAGTATCAAATATAAGATTTAATACATTCATCAATAGCTATGAAGAAAATAAAATACTTATGAATATATTTAACCAACAAGGATAAAGATCTAGGAAGAGAACTACAAATTACTGAGCAAGGAATTTGCAGATAATGTAAACAAATGGAAAAACATATCATGCTCATGGATTGGCAGAATCAACATTGTTAAAATGTCCATATTACCCAAAATGCTTTACAGATTCAATGCAATCCCATCAAAATACCAATGTCATTTTTTTGCAGATCTAGAAAAATAATTCTCTGCTTTGTTTGGGACCAGAAATGTGCCTAAATCGCCAAAGCAACCTTTAGCAAGAGGAAGAGATCTGGAGGCATCACTTCACCAGATTTTAAGCTATACTCTCAGGCTCTAGTAAGCAAAACAGCATGGTACTGGCACAAAAATAGAGACATAACCCATGGAACAGAACAGAGAACCCAGTTATAAAACTACCACACATTGCCATATGATCTTTGACAATGTAGTCAGCAATACATACCAGGGAAAAGCATCCCTATTCTATAAATGGTGCTGAGAAAATTGGATAGCGACATGTACAAGATTGAAATAGGATCTATATCTCTCATTACTGACAAAAGTTAATTCAAGCTTGATAACCCACTAAATCTAAGACATGATGTTGGCACCTCTGGTTGAGTAAGTTTAAACTGCATCTTGGTTCTTTCAATATTATTTGTTAGAATCCTCTGGAGAATGTTGATTTGTTGGGACACAGTAGGCAATCAACTTTGTCAAATTAAGACTTCAGTTTCTATTTTGCATTCTGTGGGTAAGTTAGTTCAGTTTTCCAAATATCTTGCTATGTCGTTGTGGGTCTGTTCCCACACTAGTGCCACTCGTGTGGTGGTTTCAATGTCAGTTCTATCTCCAAAGCCTTTACTATCTACTTTGCATCTGTCCCATTCATGAGTTACTCAATGGCAACCTTGAGCTTTTTATAGGTTTATACCCAGTATTAAAAAGAGTCTCTTCCCCAGCTCTGTCCTCTCCAGGATTCTCCACACACTGTTCAGTCTGCAAGGACCACTTCTGCTGGTGCTCTAGTCAGAAACATGGGCTTTCTGTTAGAGTTCATTTTATTTTTTCCCTTGCCACTGCAGCACTGCTCTGTAACTGGAGCCACCCTTAAGGTGGAAGTGTAAGAGAGAAAGTGACAGGGACTGAGAATGATTCAGGATTTCCCTCATCATTGTTAGCACTGCAAGCTTCTATTGCAGATTTAGCCAGCAATGCATCATACTATTCATTAGTTTCATGATTATGATCCAGCCTTGGGTCAAAGCCTTAAGATAAAGTGGGAAAAACATGAAAACTCACCAATAAATTGTTGCTTCTCCAAATTATGACTCCCCTTCCCAATCTGCCTGCTTTTCTTTACTTTTCAGAGTCCTCAGGTAGTTTCCTTTAAATTCCTGTCCAGAGTTTTAGCTGTAATAAGCGGGAGAGAAGGCTGTGGTAGGCTTACTCCATCTTGGTCAGAATTGGAATTCTAGCATTGTACTTTTAAATTTTAGATCATAATGAACTCTAAGAAACTGTATTTCAAGCCAAATTAAGCCTATCTTTATTTAATTTTTGCTGAAAAGCAATACTTTTGGGCTATTACTGGTTGAAAATCTAAACACACACAGAGAACCAATTTTTTTTGTCTTTCACAGAAGCTTTTACAAATGAAAATATGAATAACTACTCTGTTGAATAAATTAAAGCTTAGAAAAATTTCGAAGCAAATATTAGTAATAATATATTTCTAAGCATTTTCTCTTGGCATTTTAATTTTCTTGATCATGGCAATGCATGATTCATCCGTAATTGTATACTCTCAAGCTGTTCTGCATAATCTGGTGAGAAGATATTTAAAGGTTCTCCAGTTACCACTATACTCCCATTTCTAAGATATATTGGGAAATGAGTCATTCTGGAAAGCTGAAACATATATTCCTTCAAGCAATACAATTTTATTTTACTGAAGTCTTAGCTATTTTATTATAGATGGAAATATTTCCAAACAACAATATATACTCTCCTGATTTTTTAAACAAGGATTATGAAACGTAATTAAAATTTCTTTTATGAGACTGAGTTATCATTATAAATATGATTTATTAAATTATGATCTAATAATTGTTTAGAGATATCTGTCTCTTCAAGAAATAACTTTAGATTCTTGCTTTTGCTTTTTATAGCCCATTTCTTGCTTTACTTGTTTTCTGCCATCATTTGTTATACCATGAGTGGGCTTTCCATTAGCAATTCCTTCTCACTCCTAATTTGCTGGTTTTGTTGCTTTTCATGAATTTGTTTCTTCTGTTCTGGTAAAAGTTCAGACATTTTATGGGAAACCCTGAGAGGCTTGTCCATGTCTCTCTCATTTGGCCCTTACTTTGTTGATTTTGTGATACTTATTTTCCTGAATTTCCTAGAAGGATTTCATACAAATAAGGGATTATTCCTATGTTCATTTATTGTAATGAAGATCTATAATAGTTTAAATGGCCATTTTATTTCATACACTATGAACCAAGCAGTGGTAGAATAGAAAGTTTGATGAAAATCAGCCCCCCAAGCATGTAGGTATGTGGCTGTGGTGAAGTACAATTTATGCCACTAATTGCTTGATAAGCTGAACAACTGTCATCTCTTTGCTTACTATTGAGTAAATAAGGCAAAAAAATTGATGAAATATTAAATTATTCTTAACAACACAGGGCAAGTGGGGCTGAGGTTGGGAGAAGGACAAAGTTATTGTAGAGTTTTGGGGCTCCTGGACTGAATGAACTTAGCTATTACAATCTTAGGTCATCCAATCAATTTTTGTATGCCAATAATAGACAGAGAGAGTGGGCCAAGTTCACAACTGCGGATTTTACAGAGAAAGTTTTATCCTCAACCATCCATAGAATGCATAAAAATCTACATTGCTCTTTCTTAACCAGTAAGACAGGACTAAGGGTATGGCAGTGGGAGAAGGAGTTCCTTAACTTCATCCCACTTACTATAAGTACCTGGAGGACAGGAAGCAAATTTTCATCTTTTTTTATTAACCAGTATCTAGAAGAACACCTAGGACATAGTGCTCCAATAAGTTGCAAAATATTACCTCCACTTCTATTTACTGAACATGTTTGTGTAGACTTTATATTAATTCATTCTTAAGTATTTTGTAGAATTCACCAGTGAAGAACCGCTAGAACAAATTTTAGTAATTGCCATCTTTTAAGAAATTTGTCCATTTTCTTTAAGTTGTTGAATTCATGGGCATAAAACAGTTTGTCAGCATAATTTTAATGTCTGTACAGTCTGTTGTGATACCTTCTCCCTCATTTCCGATACTGGAAATTTGTGTCTTCTCTCTCTCTCTCTCTCTCTCTCTCTCTCTCTCTCTCTGCGTGTGTGTGTGTGTGTGTGTGTATGTGTGTGTCTTTTTCTCAAAGGTCCAGTTTTTTGTTTCAGTGTATGTTTTATTGTTTTTCTATTTCATTTATTTCTGCTCTTGGCATTATTGTTTTCTTCTTTCTCCTTGTTCTGGGCTTTATTTGCTCTTCTAAGAGTAGTTTGTTAAGATGATTGTTAAGTAATAGATTCTCAAGCTTTCAACTGACATACTATAAGTTTTTAATGCTGTAGGTTATCCTCTAAGCACTGATTTCACTGCATTTTACATATTTTAATATGTTTTGATTTCATTTTCACTGATTACAAAATATTTTCTAACTTCCTTTGTGGTTTCTTCTTTGACCTGTTGATTACTTAAAACCGTGTTGTTTAGTTCCCAAATGTTTGAAGATTTCCAAGATATCTTTCTTTTATTTATATTTATTTTAATTTCATTATGATCAGAGAACATCCTTTATATGATTTCAATTTTTAACTTTTGAATAGTTTGTTCTATGGTGCAAAATATGGTCGATATTTTCCATGTGCTCTTGAGAATAATGTGTATTCTGCTGTTGTTGGGTGGAATGTACTAGTCAATTAGGTCAAGTTGGTTGAGAATGTTCAAGTCTTAAACAGTTGTTAATTTTTCTCCCTACCTGTTTTAGGAATTTCTAAGAGAAGGTCATTTCTATTTTATCAGTTTTTGCAGCACATATTTTAGAGCTTTGTTTTTAGGTACATGAACATTTAGGACTTTTATGTTCATAATGAATTGATCTCCCAACAATAGGCTCCAAGATGGTGGACCAGAGACACTACCAGCCAAAGTATTTCAGTAAAACAGAGAAGTTTTAGATGAAAGAGAAAAAAAAAAAAAAAATAGAAAGACAAACAAGATCAGATGAGAGTCTGGAGGAAGGGTGCCAAAACTTTCAGGAGACTCCATACGAAGAGGCTGTGAAACAGAACTGGAAGGAGAAAGGTATTGGTAGAGATCAACCACTGACAGGCTCAGAGGCCAGCAAGAAGGATAGGTGGAATGGCTAGATTTTTCTCTCCCTCAAACCTTGAAGTGTTGCTGGGCTCCCAAGCTGCTGGAGACACCTTCTGCCCACAGGAGCCCAGAGACTACTGCCGCCAGCAAACTAGCAGCTTCTTGTGGACAGGGCACCAGGCTCCCAGACCCCCTAGGACACCTCTCACTCCAAGACCTCTCACTCCAAGACCTGAACCCAGAAGGAAGGTGCCATATTGCTTCTGTACCCACCATGAATCTTTGTCCTCCCCAGGGGGTTTCAAATCCTTGTATTTCATCTTGCTCATCCCCACACAGGTATTTCCCAACTCTGGCCCAGACTGCAGGAGCCACAGGAGTTCAGCGGGCTCTGGGTGATATGTGTGACTCCAGAGCCCAATCATTCTGAGCAGACTGCCTCCTGGAAAGGGGGTCAGAGATGACCAGAGAGCTGACTTTCCACCACGTAGACTCTTTCTCTCCCCTTTCCTTTCCCCACCTGCAGCTGCCTAAAATGATAATTGAGCTGCCACATAGAGGCTTCCCCAGGGATTGGGGCTCAGACCTTTCTTTTAGGAGTCCTGTAGTAGACTGAATGGTGCTTGGATTGCGGGCTCCTTGCCCACTGGCCTTCCCTGGTTCTGCTTGCCCAGCGGCCCCATCAAATTGGGGCATGCCCTAAAGTGAAGGGACATTGAACCAGCTTGGGCACCTTATGCGTGACTTGGAACCAGCATGCTTCTCCTTGGCATGGTTAGGGATTGATCTCTGGGGCCCCAGGAATGAGCCATCATGCCAGATCCCATACACCCAGGTCTTGATCGTGTTGCTCAGGGACACAGAGGGGATATTTGTGAATTAGTCTTGAGAGGTTTGGGTGCCTGTAGGGGTAGGTCGGGGGGAGAGTGCAGTGTAGGTCCTAGCTGTGGCATGCTGGTGGGGTAACCCTCCTCTGATGGGAGAATCATGCTCCCAACTAAGGCTGGGTAACAGGCAAAGAACCTCATAGCCTGTATCACTGTTGTAGGGGAGATTGGCTAGCTGAAATCCTAACTGCTGGCAGAGGTCCAGGGAAACCATGGAATAGGGGAGGGTAGAAAGGAGTGAGGCCTGCTCCAGACTGCCAGATTGTGGGTTTCAGACAGCCTCACCTCCACATGTAGACTTTCTGATTGAGTGGGGCCACTTCAGCTCCTCCCTGGCAGCTTTGCCCAAAGGTGGGAAACAAACATTTGGCCCCTGCTGAAGAAGATCTCTGCCAGCATTTCTGGAGCTTGAGGGCAGGCTAATCCAAACCAGCCCCACCCAACCTCATTCTCCCACCTGCCTCTGCTGTGGTGTAGAATAAGGACTCACCTGGAAGTCGCAAAGCCCAAACTACTGCCTGGGGTATTAGAGTGCTTGCCCTGAGGATCTAGAGCTGGTCACAAGACCAAAAAACAACATGGCAGCTTGTTCCTTCTGGAAGAACCATCTACTGACAGGGAGGTCAATTTGCACACACATTACAGCATTTACTGAATAAATCATACAGGGTATGGCTGATTCTCACCCACAAGCACTACCTATTGGCTCAGAGATTAACCTGGCCATGTCACTATCAAAACAAAAAAAAATCCAAAAATAAGAAGCAATAGCTGCTACAGATGAGAAGGACTGAATGAAAGAATTACAGAAGTGTAAAGCAAAAGGACACCCCCAAAAAGGGAGCACCAGCTCTCCAGTAAGGGATACCAACCAAAATCAGAATATTGAAATGACAGTGAAGAATTTCAAACATGGATTGTAAGGAAGCTCATTGAAATACAAGATAAAATAGAAACCTAACACAAAGGAACCACAAAAATAATATAGGAAATAAATGGAAAATTCACTAAAGAAATTGAATTATTAAAGAAAAGTCAAACAGAATTTCTGGAAATGAAAAATTCATTCAAAGAATTGCAAAGCACAGGGGAAAGCCTTAAGAATATATTAGATCAGGCAGAGGAAAGAATCTCAGACCTTGAAGGCTACACTTTGAAATAAACAAGTCAAAGAGATAGAGCAGATAAATAAGAGAAATGTGAAATGCCTACAAGAAATATGGGATTATGTAAAGAGGCCTAACATAAGAATCATAGCCATGGTTGAGTGTGAAGAAGAAAATACACAAGGGTTGGAAAACCTATTTGAGGGAATAATTGAGGAAAATTGACCTGCCCTTGTTAGAACTCTAGATATCCAGGTACAAGAACTGCAAAGTACTCCTGGGAGATTCACTGCAAAAAGACAAACACCACAAAATATAGTCATCAGACTGGCCAAAATAAGCATGAAAGAGGTGCTCCTATGAGAGATAAGGCAAAAGCATTAGGTAACTTAAAAAGGAAGGCCCATCAGATTAACGGCAGACTTCTCAACTAAGACCTTAAATGCCAGGGGGGATTGGGGCCCAACTCTCAGTCTTCTCAAACATCATAATGGCCAGCCTAGAATTTTTCATCATGCAAAAATAACTTTCATGTATGAGAAGGAAATAGAGATTTTGTCAGACAAGCAAACACTGAGGGAAATTGTCAAGACCAGACATGCCCTGCAGGACACATTTGAAACTATGTTGTACACAGATCAGCACAATATACAGCCACCAGTGTAAAATCACCCAAAAGCTAAAAGTCAAAGCCCAGATACCACAATGGCTCAAGAGAGAAAACAAACCAACAAAGTCCTACTCAACAGGATGAACAAAAATCCACCCACTTATTAATTCTTTCAATAAATCTGAATGCCTTGAACTGCCCACTAAAGAGACATAGGCTGGCTGAATAGAATAGAAAAAAAACAAGCCAAGTATCTACTGTCTCCTGGAAACACATCTAACCTGCAAGGATTCTCCAGACTCAAGGTGAAGGAATGTAAAATAATATTCCATGCAAATGGAAACCAAAAGAAAGCTGCTGTAGCAGTTCTGATTTCAGATAACTTAGTCTTCAAATCAATGGAGACAGGAACATTCATACACTGCTGGTGCGACTGCAAACTAGTGCAACCTCTGTGGAAAGCAGTATGGAGATACCTTAAAGAGATACAAGTAGATCTACCATTTGATCCAGCAATCCCATTACTGGGCATCTACCCAAAAGAACAAAAGACATTCTGTAAAAAAGACACCTGCACTCGAATGTTTATAGCAGCATAATTCACAATTGCAAAGATGTGGAAACAACCCAAGTGCCCATCAATACATGAGTGGATTAATAAAATATGTGTGTATACCATGGAGTACTATTCAGCCATAAGAAACAATGGTGATCCAGCACATCTTGTATTATCCTGGATAGAGCTGGAACCCATTCTACTCAGTGAAGTATCCCAAGATTGGAAAAATAAGCACCACATGTACTCACCATCAAATTGGTTTTAATTGATCAACACCTAAGTGCACATATAGGAATAACATTTATCGAGTGTCGGTCAGATGGGAGGGGGAAGGAGGGAATGGGTATATACAAACATAATGAGTGCGATGCACACTGGCTGGGGGATGGACACGCTTGAAGCTCTGACACAGGGCGGGGGCAAGACCAATATACATAACCTAAACATTTGTAACCCCCTAATATACTGAAATTAAAAAAAGAAAGTCAAAGATGGGCCATTATATAATGGTAAAGGGAGAAAATCAACAAAAAGACATAAGAATTCTAAATATTTTTGCACCCAACACAGGGGCACTCAGATTCATAAAGCAAACTACTTGATCTAAACAGAATAATGAATAGCAGTACCATATAGCCAGGGAATTCAGCACCCCTCTGACAGAACAGGAGAGAATGTCCAAAGAGAATAAAAACAAAGAAACAATGAACTCATGCTGCAGAGCAATAATCCTTACAGATATTTATGGAACATTCTCCCCCAAAACAACTGTATATACATTCTTCTCAATAGCTTCTGCAACATTCTCTAAGACTGATCACATCCTAGGACACAAAACATATCTCAAAAAATTAAAAAAAAATAGAAATTAAACCAGGCATTTTCTCAGACCACAGTGGAATAAAATTAGAAATCAACTGCAAGAGAAAGCATATCCTACTCAAACTCATGGAAACTCAACAACCTACTGCTGATTGATAGGTCAAAAAGAAAACTAAGATGGAAATCAAAAAATTATGTGAACTAAATCATAAAGGGGAAAGATGTTATCAAAACCTGTTGCATATAGATAAAGCAGTCCTGAGAGGAAAATCCATAGCCATAAAAAGCCTACATCCAAAAGAAAGAAAGATAATAAATCAATAATCTAATAAATTTTCTCGAGCAACTGGAAAATGATGAGCAAACCAATCCCAAACCCAGCAGAAGAAAAGAAATAACCAAGATTAGACTGAATTAAATCAAATCAATAACAAAAGAACTATATAGATAATTAAAGAAACAAAAGTTGGTTCTTTGAAAAGATAAACAATATTGATAGGCCTCTTGCTACATTAACCAGAAGCACAAAAGAAAGGATGTCAATAAGCTCAATCAGGAATGAAAAAGGAGAAATAACAACTGATACCACAGAAATACAAAATATCATTTTTGAGTACTATAAAAATCTATATACACATAAACTTGAAATCATGGAGGAAATGTAAAAATTGTTAGAAACACAGAGCTTCCTTAGGCTCAATCGAGAAGAAATAGAATTCTTGAACAACCAATATCAAGTAACAAAATTGAATCAGCAATAAAAAAAAAAAACTTCCAGTAAAAAAAGTTCAAAACCATATGGTTTCATGTCCAAATTTTACCAGACCTACAAATTAGAACTGGTACCAATCCTGTATAAAATATTCCATAACATTGAGAAGGAAGGTATCCTCTCCAACATCTTTTACGAAGCCAACATCACCTTGATATTAAATCAGGAAAGGACTCAACAAAAAACGAAAACAACAGACCAATATTCCTTATGAATATCGATGTAATAATTCTCCATAAAATCTTAGCAAACTAAATTCAGCTGCTCATCAAATAAAATAATCCATCATGACCAAGTGGGTTTCATCCCAGATATTCAGGAATGGGTCAACATATAGAAATCTATAAATGTTATTCACCACATAAATAGAATTAAAAACAAAGGCCACATGATCCTTTCAATAGACATGGAAAAAACATTTGACAAAATTCAGCACCCTTTCATGATCACAATGTTTAACAAAATAGGTATAAATGGGACTTACCCGAAAATGATAAAAAGCCATATATGACAAACTCTTAGCCAACATCATACAGAACAGGGAAAAATTGAAAGCATTCCCACTTAGAACTGGAACCAGACAAGGTTGCCCACTATCACCATTTCTATTTGACATAGTGCTGGAAGTCCTGCCCAGAGAAATCAGACAAGAGAAGGAAATCAAGGGTAGACAAATGGGGGCAGAAGAGGCCAAACTGTCACTGCTGATGATATGATCTCATATCTAGAGAAATCCCAAAGATTCTGCCAACAGATTGTAGGAATTGATACCTAAATTCAGCAAAGCCTCAGGTTACAAAATCAATGTATATGAATGAATAGCATTGATATACTCCAATAGCCATCAAGCTGAGACCCAAACCAAAGACTCAGTACCTTTCACAGTAGCAACAAAGAAAATGCAGTACCTAGAAATATATTTAACTAAGGAGGTAAAAGACCTCTACAGGGAGAACTATGAAACATTGAGGAAGGAAATAGCAGAGGATGTAAACAGGTGGAAAACAATACCATGCTCGTGGGTAGGCAGAAACAACATAGTTAAAGTGTCTATACTACCCAAAGTGATCTACAGATTCATTGCAATCCCTATTAAAATACCAACATCATTTTTTTGCAGATCTAGAAAAAATAATTATCAACTTCGTATGAAACCAGAGAAGACCCTGTATAGCCAAAGCAACCTTAAGCAAAAAGAAAAAAATGGGAGGCATCAATTTACCAGACTTCAAGCTATTCTACAAGGGTATAGTAACCAAAATAGTATGGTACCGGCACAAAAACATAGACATAGAGCAGTGAATCAGAACAGAGAGTCCAGAAATAAAATCATCCTCATATTTCCATCTGATCTTTGACAAAGTAGACAAAAGCGTACACTGGAGAGATGGATCCCTATTAAAGAAATGGTGATGGGAAAATTGTATGGCCACATATAGAAGACTTAAACAGGAACTTCACCTCTTACCACTGATAAAAATCTACTCATGACGAATAACAGGCTTAAACCTAAAGCATAAACCCAAAAGAATTCTAGAAGAAAATGTTGGAAAAACTCTTGTAGATATCAGCCTAGCAAAGAATTTATGAATAAGACCCCAAGAACAATCATAGCAATGACAAAAATAAATAAATGGGACCTGATCAAATTAAAAAGTTTCTGCACAAGTAAGGAAACAATGATTAGAGCAAACAGACAAACTGCAGAATGGGAGAAAATATTTGCATGCTATACATCTGCTAAAATGCTGATACATAGAATCTATAAAGAACTCAAGCAAATCAGCATGAAAAAAATCAAACAACCCCTTTAAAAAGTGGGCAAAAGTCATGAACAGAAACTTCTGAAATGAAGATAGTCTAATGGCCAACAAACATATGAAAAAATGTTCAACATCTCTAATCAGCTGAGAAATGCAATTCAAAACCACAGTGATATATCGCTTAACTCCAGCGAGAATAGTTTTTATCAAAAATCCCAAAACAACATGCGTCGATGTGGATGCAGCAAAATAGGAACACTCATACAATGTGCAAACTAGTACAATCTCTATGGAAAGTAGATGGAGGTATCTCAAAGAACTAAAAGTAGACCTACCATTTAATCCACCAATCCCACTACTGGGTATTTACCCAAAGTGGGGGGGGGGAGACATTCTATAAAAGTCATTTGCACTCGAATGTTTATAACAGCATATTTCACAGGTGCATAGATGTGGAAACAACTCAAGTGTCCATCAATACATGAGTGGTTTAACCAAATGTGGTAAATGTATAACATGGAGTTCTACTCAGCCACAAAAAACAATGGTGATCCAGTACCTCTTGTATTATCCTGGATGGAGCTGGATACCATTCTTCTAAGCAAAGTATTGTAAGAATGGAAAAACAAATACTACATGTACTCACCATTAAATTCGATTTAATCGATGAATATTTATGTGCACATGTGGAAATAACCTTCATTGGAAATCATGCAGGTGGGAAGGAGGAGGATCGGATGGGTAAATTCACACCTAATGGATACGATGCACACTATCTGTGGGACTAGTATACTTGTAATTTTAACTCAAATGGTAGAAAAGCAATTTATGTTGCCAAAATATTTGTATCACCTTAGTATTCTGAAATAAAAAAATGAATTGATCCCCTTATCGATATGTATGACTCTGTTTATCCCTGATAATATTTCTTTCTCTGAAATCTTCTTTATGGGATATTAATAGAGGCCAGGTTTTTTTTTGGTGGGGGACAGAGTCTCACCCTCTTTCCTGGGCTAGAGTTTTGTGGCATCAGCCTAGCTCACAGCAACGTCAAACTCCTGGGCTCAAGCGATCCTACTTCCTCAGCCTCCCAGGTAGCTGGGACTACAGGCATGCGCCACCATACCCGGCTAATTTTTTTCTATTTTTAGTTGTTTGGCCAATTTCTTTCTACTTTTAGTAGAGACGGGGTCCAGCTCTTGCTCAGGCTGGCCTTGAACTCCTGAGCTCAAACGATCTGCCCACCTCGGCCTCCCAGAGTGCTAGGATTACAGGCATGAGCCACCGCGCCTGGCCTGGGGGTTCTTTTGATTATTGTTTCATGACGTATTTTTTCTCAATCATTTGTGTTTAACTGTGTCTTTGTATTTAAAGTGGGTTACTTATAAACAGTACATAGTTGAGTTTAAGTCTAATATGACGATATCTGCCTTTTAGTTGGTATGTTTGGACAATTTTGCAATTAATATGATTATTGAAATTGTTGGGTTTAAATCTACAATCTCGCTATTTGTTTTCTGTTTGTCCCATCTATTCTTTGTTCCTTTTTTCCTATTTTTCTGCCTTTGTTGGTATTAAATATTTTTTATGATTTCAATGTGTGTATTTGTTGGCTCATCACTCTTTTATTATTTCAATGATTGTTTTATAGACCACAGTATACCTCTTTAACTTATTACCATGTTATCTTATTATACTACCTCATATATAATAGAAGGATCTTACAACGGAATGCTTCTATTTCTCCTCTAATGGGCTTCGTGCTATTGTTGCACATTTTGCTTTTGTGTATGTTATATAACACTCAATAAATTATTGAAAAATTAAACAGTCATCATTTATCGTGATTTTTAAAAATTAACAGGTCTTTCATTCATACTTACATGATAGCTATTTCCAGTGTTCTTCTTTCCACTATGTAGGTCCGAATTTCAATTTGGTATCATTTTCCTTCTGCCTGAGGACTTCAACATTTTGGTAGGGTATATGTGCTAGTGATGTATTTTTTTTCCTTTGGTATGAGTAATAATGACTTTATTTTGCTTTGAATTTTAAATTATAGAATTCTAGGTCAACAGATTTTTTTTTTTCTTTTAGTACTTTAACAATGTGGCTCCACTATTTTCTGTGTTGCATTGTTTCAATGAGAGATATCTCTTGTCATTGTCATATTTGCTGCCCTGTACATAAAATGCAGTTTTTTCCTTGGGCTGCTTTTAAGATTTTCTCTTTTTTTCTGGATTTCAGCAGTTAGATTATGGTATGCCTTGGTGCCATTTTCCTCATCTTTCTTATTCTTGGAATTGGTTGGGGTTCTTTGCTATGTGGGTTCATAGTTTTCATAAAATTTATAAAATTTTCAACTCTAAATTTTTAAATATTTTTCTTCCTCATTCTACCTTCTGGGACTCAAAAAATGCTTATGTTAGGTTGAATGATGTGCCCGAGCTCACTGTTGCTCTGTTCATTTTTTCTCATATTTTTCTCTCTGTTTTTCATTTTGGATAATTTCCACTTGCATGTATTCAAGTTCACTAATTTTTTCTTCTGCAGTGGCTAATCTGCTGTTAAAGCTATCCAGCACATTCATCATTTCATATGCTGTATTTCGTCTCTAGAATTTCAATATGAATCTTAAAAAAAATCTTCTATTCTTCTCCTCATCCTGCTTGTGCTTTCTTCTACCTTATTGAACATATGGAATGTGGTGATAACAGCTGTTTTAACGTTCTTCTCTATGATTATGCATGCTTTATTTTTATTCTGTTCTGTTATTGTTTTTTCACTGGACTATGGGTTGTATATTTTCCTGTTTCTTTTCGTGGGTGGCAATTTTTAATTTAATGGCAGATATTGTGAATTTTGTTTTGGATACTGGATATTTTTGTAGTCTGGATATTTTTGTGGGCTTTGTTCTGGGATATAGTTAAGCTACTAGGAAATGGTTTGATTCTTTTGAGGCAAATCTAGGCAAATCTAGAATTGTCCTTATTCTAGAGCTAATTTGCTCCATTACTGAGGCAATATCCTTCTATCAACCTTCTCAAATGCCTGATGAAGTATGAGGTTTACCAATCTGGCAGGTATTAACATAAATTATTCCTGGTCCTGTGTGAGTTTTGAGGATTATTTTGCCTATTCCTTTCTTGTGGTTCTTTCTGTGGCTTCTACAGTTTCTTCACACATTGAGCTGATCATTATTCAGCCAGAGACTTGAAGTATCGCTCTACAGATCTCTGAAGCTCTCTCTATGGGCAATTTCTCCTCTCCAGTAGGCTATCTCACAAATTCTAGCCACGCTGTGAACTTTGAACTCTGTCTAAACTCTGAACTCTGTCTCTTCAACTTAGAGACACTCCTAGGATATTTCAGCTCATTCTCCCTGAGCTATTATCTGGAACCTTTCTTAAGTCAGGTAGATGGAACACCTGTAAGGCTCATCCTGTGCATTCCCCTGATCTCAGGAATCATGGCCTTCAGCTGCTGTTTGTCAAAAGTCTGAAATCCATTGTTTCCTTTGTTTCTATTTGTTTGTTTGTTTGTTTGTTTGTTTGTTTTTTGGTATCTAAGATGAAAGAGTAAAGCCTATTTCTGTTACTTCATCATGGCTGTAAGCAGAACTTCAGGTGGCCTTTTAGAGTGGGGACACTAGGTATCTGGGTACCTCCAAAGCTATTAAGCTTTATTACTTGCTAGTTTTTTGACCTTAGCAGAGATAACTGACCTCTTGAACCTCAGTTCCTATATGTGGAAAATAGGGCTATAAAAATGTTCTACTCTTCTTTACATGATGATTTATTTTCACTAAAATACTTGAGAAACTATAATGTGCTATGTAAAGTCTATTTTTGTAAATAGTTGACATTTTTATTGCCGACTCGTCATTCCTCCTTGGAATAATTCTTTTAACAGGTACCAATCCATTCCTACACCATCTGTATATAAACCTCAAATGAAGGAAATGCGCATTATTGTATTATCATGGCAAAAGGAAGACTGATGTTGTTGTTCTATCCATGTGATGAGAGTTTGAGCTTTTAAAATGTTGAAAAATGCAGAAGTTAAGAACAATATCAATGGCATGCTATCCACATATTTTGATGCCTGTGCAGAATTTTTTAGTATAAATTTAATATTGAAAATTTAAAAATCATATTAAACTAGGTAAATTCTTCCATTAGAACTGTTATTAAATAGTGTTTTATTTAGCATAGCTTGATTACTATATAGTAATGTACTGATATTTGAGCTTAATGAAATCTGATCATGTATAAAATAATTGCTATTGTAAATCTGTTCTCAGAAGCTGTCACTTTAACCTGTCATTTACATTTAAAGATCCCCCTTTTTACAAAAAAACTCTCTATTTATCTTATTTTATAATTAACTTGCCAGAATTTACAAATATTGAAAAAAATAAATTCCCACATCTTCTAAGCATAAAGTCTAGGAACAGATATCCTTTCTATTCTAATACTTTGAAAGGATATTCGTGAACTGTTTATTGGGCTATAATTAACTGAAATGCATTGTACACGTCTCTTATTTTTTAGAGATATAATTGGCCTCTATTACCTGGGTGGAAATATGAAACAGAAGGAGATTTTAATAACAACCTATCATATGCCTTTCTTGGGGCACAAAGAAAGTGTAAACTGACCTCGTTTTTAAAAACACGTAAAAATTCTGTGTAATTAATATTCATGTTTGTCAGCTACATAAAATCTAAATATATATGCAAAGTGGCATAAACAAAAATTGCAGCACAATTTTATGTACACATCCTCCATATAAAGATATGAAAATATATACATCTAAAGGGACATATATATCTATAGCTTCAACCCTAATGACGAAATTCTAAAGAGAGTTAACGTTTCTACCAAAAAAAAGAAGCAATAGCAAGTAGATATCCTGGATCTCAGAATGTTTCATCAATGATAATAATTTATTAACTTTCCATCAAACTTGCTTTTTAACATGTGTTAATATGCTAAAATAATAAACACCTATAAACTATAAATAATTTATACACTCAGATGTCAAAATTCATATTATAAAAGTAAAAATATCAATTTCAAGTAGATAATCAGTTGGAAGACAAAAACATAAACAGGAACTAAACTGGATAACTGATTTCCTTGTGCCTTTAGCTGTTTTTCTACAATCCTACATGCATACACCCAGACAGAATATAAGACAATGATCAGTGATATACAGCATCTCCTGATAAGCTAAATAGCACCTTGATCCATACATATTTGTTGAGTAAATTGTATTTCTTTTTACTTATCTAGTCCCAAATAAATTGTGCAAGTAATTCACTTCTACCTTTCACTAGACAATGTGTTTGCACTACCAGAAGCATTGACTGCTAATATTTCACAATCTTGCAATTCATGATTTAGGTTAATATCTTTAAAATGTAGGTTGTATTTTAATTTACTAAGAGGGAAGAAGTATAAAATTTCCCATAGCCACACATTGAAAAAGTGATTGTACATAAAATGTTCATTATATCAAAATAATCTATATGTCCCTTGGACCTCACTATATTGAAAATTTATCCTTATTAATTCTCTCTCAACTTCTTTTTTATCTTCCACATAATTCCACCCTACCTCTCTTTCCTCTCACCTCGCTCCAAGAAAGAATTTTGATTGGTGGTTAAAATTTGTTTTAAAAGGTTAAACCCATATTTCTTCACTTAGATTAGACATTCTTTTAGTGTTTCCTGAATCAGATTTGCATAGCATATGTTAAGAATTAAGGGGAGTTTTGCTTAGAAGCAAAGAGATGAACTATCCAATTTTCTAATACTTCCCATTCCTGATTTTACATTAATCTACAAAAATCTTAGCAGAAAAAAGTTTAAGTACGTACCTAATTTTTAGGGGTTAGAGGAAGATCTCTCAAAGCACACCATCTACTGGTGAGTAGGTAACATTATGGAAACAATATACAAACACACATTTAATCAATCAAATAGTGAAAGCATAAATTTATCCCCACAAAGAAAAGGGAACCCTTGTACACTGTTGGTGGTATTATAAATTAGTACAACCATTATGGAAAATAGCATGGAGGTTCCTCAAAAATTAAAAATAGAACTACCTACCATATAATCCAGCCGTCCCACTTCTGGGTGTATAGCCAAAGGAAATGAAATTGGTATGTTGAAGAGATTTCTGCACTCCCATGTTTATTGTAGCATTATTCACAATAGCCAAGACATGAAATTAATCTACGTGTCCACCAACAGATGAATGGATAAAGAAAATGTGGTGTGTGTATATATACACACACACACACACACACACACACGTGCAATGGGACACTATTCGGCCTTAACAGAGAAGGAAAACTTGTCATTTGCAACAACATGTATGAACTTTGAGGACATTATATTAAGTGAAATAAGCCAGAAACAGAAAGATAAATACTGTATGTGGAATCTATAAATGTCTAATTCATAGAAACAGGGAGTAGAATGGTGGTGGCTGGGGGTGAGGTGGGGGATTAGGTAGATGCTGGTCAGGTGATGCAAAATTCAGTAAGACAAGAGGAATAAGTTTAAGAGATCTATTGTCACTATAGTTGACAACAATGTATTGTATACTTGAAAATCGCTAAGAGTAGATTTTAAATGTCTTCACCTCAAAAAATAAGTATGTTGATAATGTGTCTGTTAATTAGCTTGATTTAGCCATTCCATAATGTGTATACATATATCAAGACATCATGTTGTACAAAATAAATATATAATTTGTATTTGTCAATTAAAAAATAAAAAATAAAAAATTATCCCTATGAATACTTGTAATAGACTAAGAAAATGCTTAATGACTTAAAAGCTTTATAGAATACAACCCCAAATCTGACAGCCATAGGTAAAGCCCCTTCTTTAGTCTTCCTTTGAAAAATAAAAACAAAAACAAAAGCAAAATCTTTCCTAGACCAGCAAAATCCATCTTTGGGTCTTTGTTTGAGGTACTTTATTTTAAGATATTCAATTCTTATTCCATTAAATGTCTTTCAATAGTGATTTATGACTATAAAAGAGAAGTTTTATCTTCATACCTGGTAAAAAGGCTTTGTGCATGAGTGTGCATATGCATATTGTGGGGTTTTCTTTTTAAGATTATTAGTTAAATAAAAACCTCAAATTTAAAAATTGTCATAAAACTTGAAGACCTCTGAAAATATGTCCTTGGATTCCTAAGGGTCTGCAGACCTCAGTTTGAGAGATGCTGCCCTATGTCAAGCCTGTTGCATTAAGATAGAAATCACATGTTATTGCCAAATCATAGGCATATATATGTTTGAAGAATAGGGTTATTATTAACTCCCAATGTTTCTGTTGGCACTGTATTTCTCCTGCCTAGTCACATTTCTCATGTGGATATGAGACACAAGGGGAGAGATTGTTATACAACTAACATGCTTCTGGGTCTTTTGTTACAATTATATACCTTGGTGGTAATCAGACCAAATCTGAATGTATGAAATATATTATCGAGGGTCTAGTGTACATCATAAGTTCTTTAATGTCTAAATCACTTTGTTCAACATCTACCATATTATAGAACACAAATTCACTAAATAAGTATTTTTTGAGGATGATGATACTTAAATATCAACTAAAGGACAATCTTGACTATATTAGTTTTCTAGGAGGGCTGTAACAAAGTACCAAAATCTAGGTGACTTAAACAACAGAAATGTTTTGTATCACAGTTCTGAGGGCTAGAAGTCTGAAATCAAAATGTTGGTAGAGTTAGCTTCTTCTGAGGACTGTGAGGGAAGGATCTATTTCAGGCCTTTCTCCATGGCTTGTAGATAGCCACCTTCATGTTTACATAGCATGCTCCCTATATGTATGACTATATCCTAAAGTCCCTCTTTTATGAGGACACCAGTCATATTGGATTAGGGCTCCACCCTAGTCCAGTATGGCTTAATCTGAATTTAACTAAATTACATAGGCAACTACCTTATTTCCAAATAAGGTCACATTCTGAGAAACTAGAGTTCAGGACTTCAACATATAGATTTTTCAGAGGGGGACACAATTCAACCCATAATAGTAATTGATGCTTCAGTAACAAGATTAGAGGCTCACTTCCACTGTCATCTAAAAAGGCCATCAATTCTTGCAGTGGGCAGAAAATGACCCCCCCAAGATGTCTATGTCCTAATTCTTCGGACCTGTGAATATTTTAGGTTACATGGAAAAAGAGAATTAAAGTTGCTAATCAGTCGACCTTAAAATAAAGAGATTATCCTAGATTATTTGAGTAGGCTCACTCCTTAAATGTGGAAGATGAAGACAGACAAGTTAATATCATAGTGATGCAACGTGCGAAAGACTTCAGCAGCCACTACTAGCTCTGAAGATGGAATCAGGCCACGAACCAAGGAATGTGGGGAGCCTTTAAAAGTTGGAAAAGTAAGAAATTGGAATCTTCCCTAGAGCTGCCAGAAAGGAAAACCCAAATGACATCTTGATTTTAACTCAGTGAGACCCATTTCAGATTTCTGACTTTCAGAATCATAAGATAATAAACTTGCGTTGTTTTAAGCCACTAATTTTATGGTAATTTGTTACAGCAGCAAATAGAAAACATATAGTTCCCCTTGAACATGTTGATGACAGCGACCTCAATATGTATATATTCTTCTATAACACTCTGTTGGCAAGTCAAGTAATTAGGATAAATATCATTTCAATGGTGAAGCCATTGCTATCACCAAAATAAGTGGATACATTCACTCTTAACAATTTTATCTATCATATAGGTGTAGCTATTTTCTCGATAATACAATGTCGACTCCAGAGTGGAGCAAAGCTGACCTCTGTTAGTCAGATAACGTAGAATGGAGAATACTTTGATTACATATTTCTTTACACATGTGAAAACAGGCAAAAGAAAATTCAGTTGTTTTTTTTTTCTATAACCGCCAGCTCTTTAAAAGTCTTTGTTATACAAGAATTCATATTTTACCTTATATATGTGCTTCTTAGAGTTTAATATGCCTATGGAACACCTAGGGATTGTGTTAAAATTCAGATTCTGATTCAGTATGTTTAGCGTTGGGCCAGAGATTTTGCAGTTTCTAAGCAGCTCCCAGGTGATGCCTATGTTGTCACTCTATGGATCACACTTTGAGTAGCAAGAATTTAATAGATATATGGCTGGGCGTGGTGGCTCAGGCCTGTAATCCTAGCACTCTGGGAGGCCGAGATGGGTGGATGGTTTCAGCTCGGCAGTTCGAGACCAGCCTGAGCAAGAGCGAGACCCTGTCTCTACTAAAAGAATAAAACAAATTGGCTGTAAAATTAAAAATACATAGAAAAAACTAGCCAGGCATGGTGGTGCATGCCTGTAGTCCCAGGTACTCGGGAGGGTGAGGCAGAAGGATTGCTTGAGCCCAGGAATTTGAGGTTGCTGTGAGCTAGGCTGATGCCATGGCACTCTAGCCTGGGCAACAGAGTGAGATTCTGCCCTTCCCCCCGAAAAAAGAATTTATTAGATAGAGATTTACCAATCCCTACCAAAAATATAAATTGACTGCATATTGCAATCAATACTGAATTCAAAAAGTCTCTTTCTACATTAATATTACTAGTTGGTGGGGAAAAAAACCTAAAACTAACTTTCAACATCTTTTAACGATTTATTGATGATAAAAGTCAGCCTATAGGTTCTAAACACAGTGTCAGACTGGTTACTTTAATAACTAACATGCATATTCAAAGTAACTTCATTTGGTTATACTGTTGTCTTAGAATAGTGAAGATGAGTCAAGCCTAAGCATTCAAATACCTAATGCAATACTTACGCTAATGGAGAATATATTTCTTCTTCCACATTTTATGATGCCCTGGGTCTCTTCCAATTGTTGCTCTGTTGAGGAGATTTCAACACAACAAATGACTGGTCTATGAAAGGGCAAAGCTATTTGGAAAATGGGTCTCAGATAATTAATTTCTCAAATGGCACAGATATTCCATCCATAAAACACACAATAGATAGATCAAGCTAACCAAATAAGAAAGCATTAAAGTAATAAATTAGTGTAGTAGAAAACTTATATAATCATATAAGCTATTCTTTCATGAAACCCAATGAAGAAGTGCTTTCATCATTGGTTGGTTTGACAGTAGGAAAGAATATGGTTCTACATGCCTTCCGCCAGTGAAGCCATCGGAGGTTAAAACAATGACCTCTTTCCCCTAAACCCTAGCCTTTATATAAAAAAGTCATCTCCACTGAGAGAAAAAGGAAAATGCCATAGGTATTAGAGGTTCAGAAAGACAGACAAGTTGGGGGGAAATATATCATTATAGATACAGATGCAAATTAAAAATAACAATCGAAGGCCTCACTCTTGCTCCCTAAACTATAACCTAGTAGCCTAGAAGTTAAGCATGCAGCATCGAGAATGACACTTGCCTTTAAGTCCTGCCTCTGACATTTACTAGTTCAATGACTTTGTACAAGCACCATACACAAACGCTTGTCTGCATGAGAAAAGAGCCTACCAGGGATATGTAAGCCACATGTTTGCATGCCTGTTTTAACAATCTTAAAATAAATTGTTCCCAACTCCAAGGGAAGAGAGAGTAAGGAGATGTTTTCTTGAAATTTTTGCCACTCTGAAAAAATAACGTTTAAAGATTCTAAGGATTAACCCAGTTGGGCATAAGTCTGGTTGTAAAACAATAGGAGACCAATAAGGTAGGAGAGGTGCTGTTATAGATTTCTTGACAGAAGGCAGATGTAAAGTGTGGCACTTAATCAATTGACAGTACAATCTCATGTATCTGGTTGCCATACACCCTGTACCTAGATCTCTGTTTTAATCCAGGCAATTTTGCTACTAGTTGGCACAAGGATGACTCCATTTGCACAGACAAGTTTCAACTTATTGTCTTAAAATTTTATGCAGACTGGAAAGGTCTCCGGATGTCAGTGACAATTTCTGAATATGTTAACTTCTCTAGCTCCCTTCTTATGCAGAATATATCTCTGTAGGATTATCATCGTTTACTTCCAAACCAGTACACCCTGATATAGGGTACTCAAAGCAAGCATATCAAAACATCAACAATTTCTGTTTGAGCTCACTGACTCCACCGTAAAATCAAAATCAACAATTCAAATATTTTTATCTACTTGGGGATTATACTATACAAAAATATAATTCGCTGTGGAAGTACAATGAAATTTTAAAAGCAGAATGAATTATATGTTTTAAAATATATATTCTATACAAAGTTTCATGCCATCTTTTTCAGTGAAGACTGAGAAACCGTGTTTTTAAAAATACCTAAAATAGATGCAAGTATACACCATTTGATCAAGCTTAAACAGCAGTGACTTTTTTTTTTTTTTTT